>JAREIK010002711.1:0-67571 GCA_029783825.1 Sapria himalayana
CTTTGGTTTAGCCTGTTAGCGTACATAAGTCAAATTACCTTTAATAGTCCAGTGATTCAACATCAAATATGATGAGACATAATAAAGATAAAGTAAAATCTCCTATTATTTGGTTAGAGCTTTAGCAATCATTCTAGAGTTGAGATGAACAAAATAAATTATTTTAATTATTTAGTTTAATTTTAATTTTTATTTAATTATTTATCAGTTTATTTTTATAGAAATATTAATTACAAAATAAATTATTAGTGAGACAGATCTAATTTAAATTAAACAAGTATATCCTAAATAATAAAGAATAAATCTCATTTTTTTTTCATTTTAAATTTTAAATATTCAAATTTAATTATTTATTTGTTTATTTTTATATAAATATATATTACAACATAAATTATGAGTTACACAAATATAATTTATATAAATTAATTTTAATCAAAATAATATAGATAAACTATTTAAAAGAAAAAAATTTTCAAAACAATAAATTATTATATAGTAATATATTTTGCTTTGCTTCTGAATTATTTTAGGTTTTGTAATTATATTATAATTGATGTCTATCTTATTAATAATAGATTATTAATTTAATTTTTGATCATTATTAGAATATTTATCAATAAAATAGTTTATATTGAATTTATATGATATATAAATATAATGATTATTATAACTAAATATTGAATTCACTTTTGAAAAAAAATTTAAAAATTATTATATTTTCAAAGGTTATAACCTTAAAAATGAGAAAAAATAATAAAAATAAATTTTTTATTATTTCATTTTTTAAATAAAACCTATAAATCATTGAATTCTTACTTGCTTAAATCAGTAAGCTCATAAATCCCGAAACCCCTGAATACATAAACATTTTAAAAGCTATATACTACTTAATAAATAATAAATCTCATTTTTATTAAAATTTATTATAATTTTAAATATTAATTTTAATTTTTTATAGTTTTATTTTTTTGAAAAATAAATTACGAAATAAATTTCGAGTGTGACAAATATTATTTAAATAATTTATTTTAATAAAAAAAAATATAGATTTTAAAAAAAGAAGGAAAATTTTAAAAATTTAATATTATTATTTAGTAATATATTTTGATTTGATTTTGAATCATTTTGTGTTATGTAAATATATTTTAATTAATATTAATATTATTAATAATAGTTTATTAATTTAATTTTTGATCATTATTATAATATCTTTCATTAAAATTATTTATATTGAATTTATATAATATATAATTAGTAAGATTAATATAATTATACATGGTATTCACATTTAAAAAAATTTTAAAAATTATTTTATTTTCAAAGGTTATAACCTTTGAAAATCTGAAAAAATCTAAAATAGAATTTTAAATTTTTATTATATAAATAAAACCTATAAACCACTAAATAATCAAAACATTAAACCGGTATACCATATATAATAAATCATAAATCTTATTTTAATTTGTATTCATTATAATTTTAAATATTAATTTTAATTATTTATTAGTTTATTTTGTATCGAAATATCAATCACAAAATAAATAATGAAAGAGACAAATATAATTTTAATAATTTAATTTTAATCAATAAAAAAGCTTTTATAAAGAAGTAAAAATTTAAAAACAAAAAATTATTATTTAGTAATATATTTTACTTTGATTTTGAATCATTATATATTGGTTTCGCAATTATAATTTAATTGCGATCAATCTTATTAATAATAGTTTTTAATTTATTATTTGATCATTTTTATATTATCGAACAATAAAATTACTTATATTCAATTAAAATGTCTTATAATTATTAAGTTATTATAACTAAATATTATATGTACATTTGAAAAAAATTAAAAATTATTATATTTTCAAAGGTTATATCCTTCAAAAATGATAAAAAATCACAAAAATAATTTATTATTATTTTATTATTTAAATAAAACTTATAAACCGCTAATGACTAAATATTTAAATCTCTAGACTTCTAAACCCCAAAACCCCCTAAATACTTAAACCATTAAACCTATATAATCGATATAATAAATAATATTTAATAAATCTCATTTTTATTTTATTCATTATAATTTTAAATATTCATTTTAATTATTATTCAGTTTATTTTTATAGCAATATTAATGACAAAATAAATTATTATTGAGACATATATGACTTAAATTAAACTAGTATACCCTAAATAATAAAGAATAAATCTCATTTTTTTTAATTATAATTTTAAATATTAATTTTAATTATTAATTTTTTATTTTTATATAAATATTAATTAAAAAATAAATTATGAGTTAGACAAATATAATTTATGTAAATTATTTTTAATCAAAAAAATATAGATAAACTTTTTAAAATAGAAAAAATTTCAAAACAAAAAATTATTATATAGTAATATATTTTGCTTTGCTTATGAATCATTTTATGTTTTGTAATTATATTTTAATTTATATATATCTTATTAATAATAGATTATTAATTTATTTTTTGATCATTATTAGAATATTTATCACTAAAATTGTTTATGTTGAATTTATATGATATATAAATATAATGATTATTATAACTAAATATTGAATTCACTTTTGAAAAAAATTTAAAAATTATTATATTTTCAAAGGTTATAACCTTTGAATATATCAAAAAATAAAAAAAATAAATGTTTTGTTATTTTATTTTTTAAATAAAACCGATAAACCACGAAATACATACACAATTAAATCAGTAAACACGTAAACCCCGTAATATCTAAATACATAAAACATTAAACTGCTATATAATACATAATTATTAATAAATCTATCTATAAAATTATTTATATTGAATTTATTTGATATATAATTATTAATATTAATATAACTAAAGATTGTATTCACATTTCAAAAATTTTAAATATTATTATATTTTCAAAGGTTAACCAATGAAAATGAGAAAACATTACAAATTTTTTTCTGTTATTTTATTGTTTAAATAATACCTATAAACCACTAAGTGCCTAAAAACATAAATCACTAAACTCCTAAATGACAAAACCTCTAAATACTTAAATCATTAAAAAGGTATACATTAATAATAAATCATAAATATCATTTAAATTTGTATTCATTATAATTTTTAATTTTTATTTTAATTATTTATAAGTTTATTTTTATAGAAATATTAATTACAAATTAGATTATCAGTGATACAGATCTTATTTAAATTAAACCAGAATACACTAAATAATAAATAATAAATCTCAATTTTATTGTTTTCATTATAATTTAAAATATTCATTTTAATTAGTTAATTGTTTATTTTTATATAAATATTAATTACAAAATAAATTATAAGTTAGATATAATTTATATAAATTATTTTTTATCAAAAAAATATAGATAAACTTTCAAAAATAAAAAAAAATTCAAAACAAATAATTATTATTTGGTAATACATTTTCATTTGCTATTGAATCATTTTAGGTTTTTATATTATATTTTAAGTAATATGAATCTAAATAATTATATATTTTTAATTTATTTTTTTTAATTTATTAGAATATCTATCAATAAAATTGATTATATTGAATTTATATTATAAATAATTATTATGATTATTATAAATAAATATTGTATTCACTCTTTAAAAAAATTTTGAAATTATTATATTTTCAAAGGTTATAACCTTAAAAATATGAGAAAAAATAATAAAAATAAATTTTTTGTTATTTCATTTTTTAAATAAACCCTATAGACCATTAAATGCTTTCTTACTTAAATCGGTAAGATAATAAACCCCGAAACCCCTAAATACATAAACATTTTAACATCTATATACTACTTAATGAATAATAAATCTCATTTTTATGTCTATTTATTATAATTTTAAATATTCAATTTAATTATTTATAGTTTAATTTTTAAAAAAAATTAATTACAAAATAAATTTCGAGTGAGACAAACATTATTTAAAAAATTGATTTTTTTTAAAAAAAATATAAGCTTATAAAAAGATGTAAAATTTTAAAAATTAAATATTATTATTTAGTTATATATTTTGATATGATTTTGAATCATTTTGCGTCATCTAAATATATTTTAATTAAAATTTATATTTTTAGTAATAATTTATTAATTTAATTTTTGATCATTATTATAATATGTATCATTAAAATTATATATATTAAATTTATATGATATATAATCAGAAAGATTAATATAATTATACATGGTATTCATATTTCAAAAAACTTTAGAAATTATCTTATTTTCAAAGTTTATAACCTTTGAAAATCAGAAAAAATCTAAAATTTTTTTTATTTTTATTATTTAAGTAAAATCTATAAACGACAATATGTGTAGAATTTTAAATTGATAACCTCTTAAACAACAAAACTTCTAAATAATCAAACCAATAAACTGGTATACCATATATAATAAATCACAAATCTAATTTTAATTTGTATTCATTATACTTTTAAATATTCATTTTAATTATTTATTAGTTTATTTTTTATAGAAATGTTAATTACAAAATAAATAATGAGTGAGACATATATAATTTTAATAATTTATTTTTTATTCAAAAAAAATATATAAGCTTATAAAAGAAGTAAAAATTAAATAACAAAAAATTTTTATTTAGTAATATATTTTACTTTGATTTTGAATCATTGTAAATAGGTTTTTAAATTATATTTTAATTACTATCAATCTTATTAATAATAGTTTATTAATTTATTTTTTGATCATAATTATAATATCTATCAATAAAATTACTTATATTGAATTTTAATGTTTTATAATTATTAAGATTATTATAACTAAATATTATTTTTACTTTTGAAAAAAAATCCCAAAATTATTATATTTTCAAAGGTTATAACCTTCAAAAATGATAAAAAATCACAAAAATAATTTTTTTATAATTTTATTATTTAAATAAAAATTATAAATCACTAAATACCTAAACATTTAAATCTATAGACTCCTAAACCCCAAAAGCCCCTAAATACTTAAAGCATTAAAACTATATAACCTATATAATAAAGGATAATTATAATATCTATAAATAGTTTATTAATTAATCTCTATCTTATTATTATTTGTTTATTTATTTAATTTTTGATCATCAATAATATATCTATCAATAAAATTCTTTATAATGAATTTATATTATATATAATTCTTGATATTATTATAACTAAATTATATATTCACATTTCAAAAAATTTTAAATATTATTATATTTTCAAAGGTTATAACTTAAGAAAATGAGAAAAAAGTACAATTTTTTTTTTCTTTATTTAATTATATAAATAATACCAATAAACTACAAAATGCCTAAAAACATATATCACTAAACTTCTAAACGACAAAACCACTAAATACTTAAACCATTAAACTTGTATACATTAATAATAAATCATAAATATCATTTAAATTTGTATTCAGTATAATTTTTAATTTTATTTTAATTATTTATTAGTTTATTTTTATAGAAATATTAATTACAAATTAAATTTTCATTGGACAGATCTAATTTAAATTAAACCAATATACACGAAATAATAAATAATAAATCTCAATAATATATTTTTCATTATAATTTAAAATATTCATTTTAATTAGTCATTTGTTTATTTTTATATAAATATTAATTACAAAATAAATTATGAGTTAGATAGATAAAATTTAAATAAATTATTTTTAATCCAAAAAGTATAGATAAACTTTTTAAAAGAAAAAAAATTTCAAAATAAATTTATTTTTATAATATTATATTAATATATTTTACTTATTTTTACTTATTTTTGAAAAAATATTATATCTAAAAAAATTTAATATATAAATATTTTATTAATATTTAATATAATACATATTATATGCATAATATGCATATAATATTAATATTATATTTTATTTGAATATTAATATATTCAAATATTAATAAGTAATATAAAATATTAAATATATTAGCTATATTATATTTTTTAATAATTAATAACTAATAACTAATATAAATATAATATAAAATATAAAAATATATATATGCATATAAATATAAATATTTATTACTAAATATGCATATAAATATATTTAGTAATAAAATATTAATTAATAAAATATATTATTACTAATAATTTTTATAGGTATTTTGTTATTACTTAATATTAATAGCAAAAGAATGTGGAGCAAAAGAATGTATTCCATATTTAAAAATGATATTTATTGGATAAACTATTATATAAGATAAAATATCTTATTAATAATAAGATAGAAAATATATTATAAGTTTCAGTTTTTAAATATATTTAAAAATTATTAATATCATTTAGTTATTACTTAATATTATATATTCATAAATTAAAATATTCCAAAAATTAAGTATATGGGCATTTATTATTATAGGTATTTTATTATTAATTTTATAGAGATTAATTCAAAAAATTATTACTTTTATTATTCCAAAAACTATTATCAATATAAGGGTATCATTATTTAAATAAAAATATATAAACTACTAAATGCCTAAACACTTAAATCACTAAACTCCTAAACTCCTAAATACTTAAACTATTAAACCGGTATTCCCTAAATAATTAATCATAAATCTCATTTTTATTTGTATTTATTATAATTTTAATATTCATTATAATTATTTATTAGTTTATTTTTATGGAAATATTAATTGCAAAATAAAATTATGAATGATACAATTATAATTTAAATAATTTATCTTCATCAAAAAAATTTACAAGCATATAAAAAGAAACAAAAATTTAAAAATAAAAAATTATTATTTAGTAATATAATTTACTTTGATTTTGAATCATTTTAGGTTTTGCAAATATATTTTTATTAATATATATCTTATTAATAATAGTTTATTAATCTATTTTATGATCAGTATTATAATATCGATAAATAAATTTTTTTATATTGAATTTACATGATATTT
This sequence comes from Sapria himalayana, assembly GCA_029783825.1. NCBI lineage: Eukaryota > Viridiplantae > Streptophyta > Magnoliopsida > Malpighiales > Rafflesiaceae > Sapria > Sapria himalayana. The sequence goes on from JAREIK010002711.1 coordinate 6,942, forward strand.
AATTTTTATGATTATTATAATTAAATATTGTATTAACATTTGACACAAAATTATTAATTATAATATTTTCAATGGTTATAACCTTGAAAATGAGAAAAATATTATGATTAATTAATATTTAATTAAAATATTATATTACTAATATATATTTTAAATATATATATTAATTATATATATATATATTAATTAAAATATATATTTTAAATATTAATTATAACTTTTATAAATATTAATTATAAATATATTACTAATAATATTAATTAAAATATTAATATATAATTAAAATATTACATAATTAAAATCTAATATAAATATGCATATAAATTAAATATTATTATATTATAAAATATATATATATGCATAATTTATTATTTAGTAATATATTTTATTACTAAATATTACTTAATATTACTTTTATAATAGCTAATATAAATATTTATATTAGCTAATAATTTATTCAAAAACTAATAAATATTTGTTATTAATCTCTATAAAACCCATAACAAAAAATATATATAATTTTTAAATAATAAAAATTTATGTATATGTCTTATTAGCTATTAATCTCTATAGATTATAAAAATATATTCATATTTTTTATAAAAATAAGTAAAATATATTAATATAATATTTTTTCATATACATTTAAGTAATAACAAATGCATATTATAATATTATATGCATATAATATGCATATAAATTAATAACTAATATGCATAATATGCATATAATAAATATATATATTAAAAATAAGTAATATCTTAAATTACGAGTAAGATATATTTATGCACATTAATATTAATATTTTTAAATAATAAATATTAATATTAAGTAATATATTAATATAATCTATTACTTAATAAAATTAATATATATTACTTATTATAATATAAATTATAATAAGTAAAATAAGTAAAATATAAATATATTAAAAATTATTTTGCTATTTATATTTAGGTATTTTGTTATTTTTAGATATTTTTTATAATCATAATATCTATCTTAATAAGATAATTTTTAAACTATTAGGTAATATTTTGATATTTTTAATATAATTTTCTATCTTATTAGCTATTAATCTCTATAAAACCCATAACAAAAAATATATTTTTAATATATTATATAATATTTTTAAATATTTTAAATATAATATATAATATTATATTTTATCTTATTATTATTTTTATAATCTATTACTTAATAAGTTTCAAAAACTGAAACTTATAATATATTTTTTGTTTTGTAATTTTTTTTATTTTAAAAAGTTTATATATTTTTTTTTATTAAAAATAATTTACATAAATTATATTTGTTTAACTCATAATTTATTTTTTAATTAATATTTATATAAAAATAAAAAAATAAATAAATAAAATGAACATTTAAAATTATAATGAAAAAAAATGAGATTTATTATTTATTATTTAGGGTATACCGGTTTAATTTAAATTAGATATGTCTCACTAATAATTTACTTTGTAATTATTATTTATATAAAAATAAATTGATAAATAATTAAAATAAAAATTAAAATTATACTGAATAAATAAAATAATTTATTTTGTTCCTCTCTAAACTCTAGAATGATTGCTATAGGTCTAACCAAAATAATAGGAACTTTTACTTTATCTCTATTATGTCTCATCATATTTGATGTTGAATCACTGGGCTAACAAATGTAATTTGACTCATGTACACTAACATACTAAATCAAAGTTGTACTCTTATGTGTTGAAATAGCTAGTTGTTTAGGAAGCTATTTATATTGATTATTGTAATTTCTTCTAAAATATCTTTCATGCACACACTCAAAGCAATTTTTTTAAAACATAGTTCACCTCTAAAAAAATAACCACCTTGTAGCCTATTAGAAGAAACTAGCCCCGGGGCGGTTTGAGCAGGGCAAGAAGTATGGGCTCTCTTTCAATCAAGAATCAAAAAATTTATTTTATTGGCATGTCTAAGCCCTTTTTTTATATCCTCGTAGATATAAAATGTATCATTTCTTTTTTTTATATTAAATGAGTTATGTATAGAAGCTCACAATACCCAAAAAGGTGTAAATGAATCATATTCAAATGTATAAAAGGTTTTAATCATTGCTCAAAATATTTGTCTTGCATATTGAAACTCGAGATCACAAATCAAAGAAAAAAGCCATAGTGATATTTCCAATCCCAATAATTTTAGTTATAGATAGTTATAAAAAGTAGTACTCGAGCTTTAATTATTTCTAGGGTCATGACTTTTGATCTTGAGGAATGTCCAAAGTAACAATCCTTCCTAGTGCAATGACTTTGCAATATAAAGATAAACTGCACAAGCTATGGTTATATACAATACTTTGACCCAATATTATAGTGATTAAATATGTATTCATGATCATTCTTAGTACCATAACAATATGTTCAACACAAAGACACAAGTTATGGCATATTATTATCGATATGAATTTGTGTTCTAGAGACAAAATATACAATCATGACTATTGCTAATGCTACAATAATCTAAAGCAAGAAAGAGACTGAATCCATAACTCACCCCATGAGTCATGACTTTGTGTTACATATACAAAAAGATAAATCTGTGACATTCCTAAAAGTTGTGAATTTCAATTTAAATTTAACACTTAGTCATTTTATTATAAAAGTGCAAAACATGAGATTTAGGATTTAGGGTTTGTGGGCTAGGGTTTTAGTTTATGGTTTAAGGTTTAGGATTTAAATTTTTGAGTTTATGGTTTTTTTTGTTTTTTTTTGGAAAATACACACTATATTTATAATGTTGGCACACCACTTACAAGAGACTAAAAAACTGACTAATTTAGGTATGCCCACTAAATTCTATGCACCTAAATGATTCTATGCATTAAATATATAAAAAACATAATGCCTAATAATTCCAAGTGTACCAATACAACTAAAATCACATGGCATTCCCAGACTGTGCATTGCGTCCTTTCCATTCATTGAGTCATTATGCGCACTGCGTCCTTTCCATTCGGACTTGTCCAAGCCTTTTGGAGGAACCTGAATTATGCACCATATTATAACTATGCAAATATAAGATTGTGCATGTGTATGACATGCAGCATCAAGCATTTGCATATGTCATTGTTATGCAATGGAATACATGTAAAACTGAATACCCATAAATCCTCAAGTATATCTACTTCACTTTGTCAATTCATTCTCATCTCTGAATTCCATATTCTTTTGCTCCAATGATCCTCAAAAGTGTATCTCTTGGGTTAAAATGCTTCCTTCTTGAGCTCCATGAAGTGGCTGAATGTTGCATGGACAAAATATCAAAAAATATGCATGCGTCGGTGTGCATCTGTGATGAGGTCCATCTAATATTCTAATTATCTACGCGTACAACCAAGCTAGAATACAAGTAAAATTACAAAATTCTATAAAGATGGGTCTTCTGTACCGGGAGTTTGCATCGCCTAATGTGTATTTACAAAATGTATTAGTGGGCCCCACTTAGAGATACTCATGGGTCCAGTTGCCCTCATTGCATGCTACATTGAGAACAGATAAGATTGTGTGTGTGAGTATGTCATTATCTATCTCTACAAGTACATGATGCATACAAAGTCCAAAATATAAATAAGATTACAAACATAAACTATAAGTTTGAATCTTTCGCTCCCTTGTGGCTGGTCTTGACTCCATTGCTTACTGGCCCTGCTTGGTGATGCTTCAGATTTTGTCGGCTCTCAATTAATCATGGATTTCCTGCTACTCCGATTGGGCGATGGTTTGGTGGCCCACTATGCTGCCTGATAGGGCTAGTGGGACCCACTCCTAGCTACTCCTGGGTTTACTCCCGACCACTTTGCTCGGTCTCATCTATTGTCTGAATGTTATCATCATGGCATTCTAGTGGGGCCCTCTACAAGCTGTTGCCCCATACTTTTGGCTACTTCCAGGAATTGCTGGCACCTCTAAATGCTACACCAAAATGGACAAGAATATTTGCACGTGTGTGTTGTGGTCCGTCGCTATGTGTGTGTGGTGCAGCAGCATCAGGGTTTAGGAGTTTAGTAATTTAAGTATTTAGGTATAATTGTGGTTTATAGTTTTTTTTAAATAATTAAATAACAAAAAAATTATTTTTAAGATTTTTTCTAATTTTCAAAGTTATAACCATTGAAAAAATTATAATTTTTAATTTTTTTTCAAATGTTAATACAATATTTAATTTTAATAATTATAAAAATTAAATATCATGTAAATTCAATATAAATAATTTTATTGATCAATATTATAATACTGATCATATAATAGATTAATAAATTAAATTTAATAAAATAGATATTAATTAAAATGTTTTTGCAAAACCTAAAACGATTCAAAATCAAAGTAAAATATATTACTAAATAATAAATTTTTATTTTTAAATTTTTGATTCTTTTTATAAGCTTATTAATATTTTTGATGAAGATAAATTATTTAAATTATATTTGTCTCATTCATAATTTTATTTTGCAATTAATATTTCTATAAAAATAAACTATTAAATAATTAAAATGAATATTAAAATTATAATGAATACAAATAAAAATGAGATTTATGATTAATTATTTAGGGTATATGAATTTAATAGTTTAAGTATTTAGGAGTTTAAAAGTTTAGTGATTTAACTGTATAGGCATTTAGTAGTTTATATTTTTTATTTAAATAATGAAATAGCAAAAAATTTAATTTTCAAATTTTTTATCAATTTTGATGGTTATAACCTTTATAAATATAATAATTTTTAAATTTTTTTCAAATGTGAATACAATATTTAGTTATAATAAACTTAATAATTATATATCATGTATATAAAAAATAAACAATTTTATTGATAGATATTAATAAACTAAATATAAATATAAATAGAATAATGATCAAAAAATCAATTAATAAACAATTATTTATTGATAGATATTTATATATTATTTAAAAATGCTTAAACCTTCAAAGATGGTTTAAATGTTTAAGTATTTAAGGGTTTTGAGGTTTAGGCATTTAATGATTTAATCATTTAGGCATTTAGTAATTTATAGGTTTTATATAAACAATAAAATAACAATTAATTTATTTTGGTAATTTTATCTCATTTTCAAAGATGATAACCTTTAAAAATATAATAATTTTTAAATTATTTTCAAATGTAAATATAATATTTAATTATAATAATCTTTATAATTATATATCATGTAAATTCAATATAAACAATTTTATTGATAAATATTCTTATAATGATCAAAAAATAAATTAATAATCTATTATTAATAAGATAGATATCAATTAAAATATAATTACAAAACCTAAAATGATTTAGAAGCAAAGCAAAATATATTACTATATAATAATTTTTTGTTTTGAGAATTTTTTTTCTTTTAAAAAGTTTATCTATAATTTTTTGATAAAAGATAATTTATATAAATTATTTTTGTCTAGCTCAATTTATTTTGTAATTAATATTTATATAAAAATAAAAAAATAAATAATTAAAATGAATATTTAAAATTATAATGAAAAAAATGAGATTTATTATTTATTATTTAGGGATACTATTTTAATTTAAATTAGATCTATCTTATAAAAAATTAATTTTGTAATTAATATTTCTATAAAAATAAACTGATAAATAATAAAAATAAAAATTTAATATTATACTGAATAAAAATTAAAATGAGATTTATGAATTATTATTAATGTTTACCAGTTTAATGGTTTAAGTATTTAGAGTTTTTTATCATTTAGGAGTTTAGCAATATGTGTTTTTAGGCATTTAGTGGTTTATATGTTTTATTTAAACAATGAAATAACAAAAAAATATTTTTGATATTTTTTCACATTTTCAAATGTTATAACCTTTGAAAATATAATAATTTTAAATTTTTTTAAAAATGTAAATACATTATTTAGTAATAATAATCATTATAATTATATATAATATAAACTAAATATAAATAATTTTATTGATAGATATGATATCAATTATCAAAAAATAAATTAATATGCTATTATTAATATGGTAGATATAAATTAAAATATAATTAAAAAACCTAAAATGATTCAAAAACAATGTAAAATTTATTACTAAATAATAATTTTTGTTTTTTAGTTTTTGCTTCTTTTTATAAGCTTATATATTTTTTTATGAAAAAAGAATTATTTAAATCATATTGTATCACTCATAATTTATTTTGTAATTAATATTTTAATATATTATTTAAATTTATTTAAGGTTTACGAGTTTAAAGGATTTGGTATTTAGGGTCTTCGGGGTTTAAGAGTTTAGAGATTTATTTGTTTATATATTTAATGGTTTATAAGTTTTATTGAAGCAATTATAGAAAAAAAAATTTATTTTTGTTATTTTTTATCATTTTTGATAGTTATAACCTTTGAAAATATATTAATTTTTAAATTTTTATTATATGTGAATACGATATTTAGTTATGATAATCTTAATAATTATATATCATTTAAATTCAATATAAACAATTATATTGATAGATATTATATTAATGATAAAAAAATAATTTGATAAACTTTTTTAATAAGAAAGATTTTATTTAAAATATATTTGCAAAACGTAAATTTATTCAAAATCAAAGTAAAATATAAAACTAAATAATAATTTTTTTGATATTTTGCTTCTTTTTATAAGTTTATATTTTTTGTTATTAAAAGTAAATTATTTAAATTATATTTTTCTTCCACATAATTTATTTTTACTTTATAATTTTATAAAAATAAACTAATAAATAATTAAAATGAATATTTAAAATTATAATGAATATAAATAAAATTGAGATTTATTATTTATTATTCAAGATATACTAGTTTAATCGTTTAACTATTTAAGTGTTTTGGGGTTTAGTGATTTAAGCGTTTAGGACTTTAGTGATGTATAATTTTTATTTAAAGAATGAAAAAATAAAAAATTAAATTTTTTGATTTTTTTTTAATTTTGAAGGTTATAGCCTTTGAAAATATAATAATTTTTAATTTTTTTTAAATGTTAATATAATCTTTAGTTATAATATTCTTAATAATTATATATAATGTAAACTCAATATAAATAATTTTATTAATATATATTATAATAATGATCAATAAAAAATTAATAAACTATTATTAATAAGAATGATATAAATTAAAATATAATTGCAAAAACTAAAATGATTCAAAATCGAAATAAAATATATTACAAAATAATAAATTTTTGTTTTTAAAATTTTGTTTCTTTTTATTAGCATATATATTTTTTTGATGAAAAATAAATTATTTAAAATAGATCTATCTCACGAATAATTTATTTTGTAATTAATATTTCTATAAAAATAAACTGATAAATATTAAAATAAAAATTTAAAATTAGACTTAATAAAAATTAAAATGAGATTTATGATTTATTATTAATGTATACCATTTTAATAGTTTAAGTATTTAGAAGTTTTGTCGTTTAAAAGTTTAGTGATTTATGTTTTTAGGCATTTAATGGTTTTTAAGTTTTATTTAAACAATAAAATAACAAAAAACATTGTAATTTTTTGTTATTTTCATAGGTTATAACCTTTGAAAATATAATAATATTTAAAATTTTTTGAAATGTGAATATAATATTTAGTTATAATAAATTTAAAAATTATATATCATATAAATTCAATATAAATAATTTTATTATAGATATTATAATAATGATCAAAAATTAAATTAATAAACTATTAATAAAGAGATTGATATTAATTAAAAAATATTTACAAAACCCAAATTGATTCAAAATTAAAGTAAAAAATATTTCTGCATAATAATTTTTAATTTTTAAATTTGTACTACTTTTATAAGTGTATATATATATTTTTTGATTAAAAATAAATTATTTAAATTATATTTGTCAAACTCATAATTTATTTTGTAATAAATATTTCTATAAAAATAAACTCATAAATATCTAAAATGAATATTTAAAATAATAATAAATTGATATAAAAATTAGATTTCTTAATTATTAAGTAGCATATAACAGTTTTATGGTGTATGTATTTAGGCATTACGGGCCTTAAGAGTTTACTGATTTTAAGGTGTATGCATTTAGTGGTTTATAGGTTTTTTTTAAAATTAAAATAATAAAATATTTATTTTTATTATTTTTTGATATTTTCAAAGGTTATAACCTTTGAAAAAATAATAATTTTTAAATTTTTTTCAATAGTGAATTCAATATTTAGTTATAATAATCATTATATTTATATATCATATAAAATCAATATAAACAATATAATTGATAAATATTCTAAAAATGATCAAAAAATAAATTAATAATCTATTATTATTAAGATAGATATCAATTAAAATATAATAAAAAAACCTAAAATGATTCAGAAGAAATCAAAATATATTACTATATAATAATTTGTTGTTTTGAATTTTTTTTTCTTTTAAAAAGTTTATCCATATTTTTTTGATGAAAATTAATTTATATAAATTATATTTATATAACTCATAATTTATTTTTTAATTAATATTTATATAAAAATAAACAAATAAATAATTAAAATGAATATTTAAAATTATAATGAATAAAATAATATTGAGATTTATTCTTTATTATTTTAGGTATACCAGTCTAATTTAAATTAGATCTGTCTCACTTATAATTTTTTTTGTAATTAATATTTCTATAAAAATAAACTGATAAATAATTAAAATAAAAATTTAAATAAAATTAAATATAATGAATAAAAATTAAAATGAGATTTATGAATTATTATTATAGTATCTAGTTTAATATTTTAAGTATTTAGAGGTTTTTTCGTTTATGACTTTAGTGATTTTTGTTTTTAGGCATTTAGTGGTTTATAGGTTTTATTTAAACAATTAAATAACGAAAAAATTATTTTTGATATTTTTTCACTTTTTCAAAGGTTATAACCTTAGAAAATAGAATAATTTTAAAATTTTTTACAAATGTGAATACAATCTTTAGTAATGATAATCATTATAATTATATATAATATAAACTAAATATAAACAATTTTATTTATATATATGATATCAATTATCAAAAAATAAATTAATATGCTATTATTAATATGATAGATATAAATTAAAATATAATTGCAAAAAATATTCAAAATCCATGTAAAATTTATTACTAAATAATAATTTTTTTTAGTTTTTGCTTCTTTTTATAAGCTTATTTTTTTTGATGAAAACTAAATTATTTAAATTATATTAGTATCACTCATAATTTATTTTGTAATTAATATTTTAATAAATTATTTAAATTATATTTAAGGTTTACGAGTTTAAAGGTTTAAGTATTTAGCGGCTTTTGTGTTTAGGAGTTTAGAGGTTTAAGTGTTTAGGCATTTAGTTGTTTATATGTTTTATTTAAACAATGATATAACAAAAAATTATTTTTATTAATTTTTTAATTTTTGAAGGTTATAACCTTTGAAAATATAATAATTTTTAAATTTTTTTCAAATGTAAATATAATATTTAGTTATAATAATCTTAATAATTATAAGTCATTTAAAATCAATATAAATAATTATATTGCTAGATATTATAATAATGATCAAAAAAATGTAATAAACTATTATTAATAAGATAGATATTATTTAAAATATATTTGCAAAATCTAAATTTATTCAAAATCAAAGTAAAATATATTACTTAATAATATGTTTTTTAATGTTTTGCTTTTTTTATAACTTTATATTTTTGTTATTATAAATAAATTATTTAAATTAATTTGGCTTACTCATAATTTATTTTGTAATTTATAATTCTATAATAATAAACAAATAAATAATTAAAATAATAATATATTACTAAATAATTAAAAATCAAATCAAAATATATTACAAAATAATAATATTTAATTTTTAAATTTTTTCTTCTTTTTAAAAGCTTATTTTTTTTATTGATTAGTAATAAATTATTTTAATAATATCTGTCTCACTCGAAATTTATTTAGTAATTTATTTTTCTAAAAAATTAAAATATAAATAATTAAAATGAATATTTAAAATTATAATAAATAGAAATAAAAATGAGATTTATTATTTATTAAGTAGTATACAGCTGTTATAAGTTTTATGTATTTAGGGGTTTCGGGATTTATGATCTACTGATTTAAGTAAGTAAACATTTAGTGGTCTATAAGTTTTATTTAAAAAAGAAATAACAAAAAATTTATTTTTTGTATTCTTTCTCATTTTTTAAGATTATAACCTTTGAAAATATAATAATATTTAAAATTTTTTGAAATGAGAATACAATATTTAGTTATAATAATATTAATAATTATATATCATTAAAATTCAATATTATCAATTATATTGATAGATAATATAATAATCATCAAAATTTAAATTTATAAACTATTAATAAAAAGATTGATATTAATTAAAAAATATTTACAAAACCCAAATTGATTCAAAATTAAAGTAAAATATATTACTGGATAATAATTTTAAATTTTTAAATTTTTACTTCTTTTATAAGCATATATTTTATTTGATTAAAAATAAATATATTAAATATATATGTCGCTCTCATAATTTAATTTGTAATAAATATTTTTATAAAAACAAACTAATAAATAATTAAAATGAATATTTAAAATTATAATAAATTTAAATAAAAATTAGATTTATTAATTATTAAGTAGTATATAGCGGTTTAATAGTTTGTGTATTTAGGCATTATGAGGTTTAGGTGTTTACTAATTTAACTGTGTATGCATTTAGTGGTTTATAGGTTTTATTAAAAAAAATAATAGAAAATTTATTTTAATTATTTTTTAATATTTTCAAAGGTTATAACCTTTGAAAATATAATAATTTTTAAATTTTTTTTAAATGTGAATACAATATTCAGTTATAATAATCCTTATAATTATATATCATATAAATTCAATATAAACAATTTTATTGATAAATATTCTAATAATGTTCAAAAAATAAATTAATAATCTATTATTAATAAGATACATACCAATTAAAATATAATTACAAAACCTAAAATGATTCAGAAGAAAAGCAAAATATATTACTATATAATAATTTTTTGTTTTGAAATTTTTTTTTCTTTTAAAAAGTTTATCAATAATTTTTTGATGAAAAATAATTTATATAAATTATATTTGTCTAACGCAATTTATTTTGTAATTAATATTTATATATAAATTAACAAATAAATAATTAAAATGAATATTGAAAATTATAATGAAAAAAATAAGATTTATTATTTATTATTTAGGGATAATAGTTTAATTTAAATTAGATCTATCTCACTAATAATTTATTTTGTAATTAAAATTTTTATAAAATAAATTGATAAATAATTAAAATAAAAATTTAAAATTATACTGAATAAAAATTAAAATGAGATTTATGATTTATTATTAATGTATACCAGTTTAATGATTTAAATATTTAGTGGTTTTGTCGTTAGTATTTTTGTCGATATATGTTTTTAGGCTTTTAGTGGTTTATAGGTTTTATTTAAAAAAATAAAATAACAAAAAAAAATCTATAATTTTTTATCATTTTCATAGGTTATAACATTTGAAAATATAATAATATTTAAAATTTTTTGAAATTTTAATACAATATTTTGTTATAATAATATTAATAATTATATATCATATAAATTTAATATAAATAATTTTATTGATAGATATTATAATAATGATCAAAAATTAAATTTATAACCTATTAATATTAAGATAGATATTAATTAAAAAATATTTACAAAACCCAAATTGATTCAAAATTAAAGTAACTTATATTACTTGATAATAATTTTTAATTTTTAATATTTATACTTCTTTTATAAGCGTATATTTTTATTAGATAAATAATATATTATTTAAATTATATTCGTCTCACTCATAATTTATTTAGTAATAAATATTTCTAAATAAATACACTAATAAATAATTAAAATGAATAATTAAAAATATAATAAATAGCAATAAAAAATAGATTTATTAATTATTAAGTAGTATTTACCCGTTTAATGCTTTATGTATTTAGGCATTACGGGGGTTTGGAGTTTACTGATTTAACTTTATATGCACCCAGTAGGGCTGCTCATGGGACTCTGGAGATTCCTAACTCGACCCGAAGTCTTGTCTCGAAAGAATTCAGGATTGAGAAAAATCCGTTGACTTTTACTTTTCCCGTCCCGTTCTGTCACGTATTTTTTCTTTTCGAACGGTTCTGGATCTTAATCAATATCCATATCGAACCATCCCATCATAAAAACCCGATACTAGAACCAAGAATATATATATATATATATATAACATGAAGATGCCATGAATTCCGCTACTACCCATCCAATTCCGATGCACCTATTATTGTTCCGACAAGTTCCAGGCCACTTCATGCCGTTCCAACTGTGTTCAGTTAGGTCCAGCTCTTGTCCGTCGCACTTATGGTTGCCCCCACCGTGTCTCAGATGCCACCAGCCTTTTGGTTTGTTTTTCTGACATGAATTGAGTGATTAATTATTAGTATTATGTGTCTCAGTCAGTTTTGTTGAGTATTGGTTATGGTGTTGTGGTTGGGCCGAATGAGTGGGCAGAATGTGTTACAGTCAGTTTTGTAGAGCTTGCTTATTTGAAAAATTTATATGTATTTATGCTTAACATATCATATTAATTAATCGCAATGAAGATGGCACAATCCAGTGGCAAAAGAAATATACAATAAATAGAAGATGATCACATCTCAAATGATCAAAGTACTGGTAAATCCAATCATCATCCTTTCATGAACCCTCAAATTGTTATGGCAGGTTCTTCAATTCCAATTGTAAAAGATAGTCAAGGTACATTTGAACGTCAAACTCATAAAAAGTATAAGTCTGCTATTTGGGAAACTTATGAGATATTAGTTGATTCAGAGGGAAATCAAACTGGTTGGGCAGCTTGTATATGGTGTACGAAACAATATTTGGCAAAAGTGATCAAGGTACTTTAGGTTTATGGAAATACTTGAGAGAGACTTGTAGGAAATTTCCACACAAAAAAGAATTAATAGAAGCTCAGAAAGGTAAAGACAAGTCACAATCTTTGTTGAGTTTCACTAAATGTACTAGTTCAGAGGATAACAAATTAACTTGTTGCAATTTGATCAACAACTAGTTAGGGAGGCTTTGGTGAAAATGATCATAAAAGATGAATTGCCTATTTGTTTTGTTGAGAGAGATGAGTTTAATGAGTTTTGTGAAGTTAGTGTCCCTCAATTTAGAATTCCATCTAGGCACTCTATATTGAGGGATTGTTTTTCTTTGTTTGTGAAGGAAAAGAAAAAATTATTTGATGGCATATCATCTCATTGTTGTAGAGTTTAATTGACTACCGACACTTGGACTAGCATTCAAAATTTGTCTTATATATGTTTGACTGTTAATTTCATTGATTCTCAAAGGAATATGCATAAAAAGCTTTTGATCTTTTGTGTAATTAAAAGTCATTCTGGAGTTAATATTAGAAATGCTATTGAGTTTTGCATGAATGAATAGGGGTTGAGAAAGTTGATGTTCATTACTGTTGACAATGCATCAAATAATGATGTTGCAGTTGAATAATTGAAAAAAAAGGCTTGTGAAGAAAAGTGTTGTACCTTTGAGAGGTGAGCATTTTCATATGAGATGTTGTGCTCATATCATAAACTTAATTGTCAGAGATGGCATTGTAGTAGTTGAGGGTGCTATTCAAAAAATTATAAGTGTGGTGAAATATGTGAGGAGCAGTCCCAAAAGATTAGATATGTTTAAGTTATGTGTTGAAGAAGCAAACTTGACATATGGATCTTCATTGCAATTAGATTATTCTACAAGATGGAATTCATCTTATTTGATGCCGCAAACTAATATAAAATATTAAAAAAAATGATAAGTTGGAGGACAAAGACAAAAGGTCTTTGAAGGAGTTTGGTTCAAATGTTCCAACTGAGAGAGACTGAACAAACGCTAAAATTTTGGCTTGTTTCTTGAACCCTTTTTATGAGGTAACTTGTAAAATTTCTGGCTCATAATATTCTACCTCTAGTGTTTATTTTCCTGAGATTATTCGAATTTTCAAAAAAAATTGAGCTTTGTGAAAATAGTAGAGATACAATGGTGTCTGAAATGGATATGAAAATGAGGCATAAATTCAACAAATATTGGGGTTCTCTTCAGTCAACAAATATTATGATTTTTGTAGCAGTAGTGTTGGATCCTTGATATAAGCTCAAATATCTCAAGGTTAAGTACACTTAGCATTTTGGAGAGGAATTGGCTAAAAATTTGGTGAAAAAGGATATAAATGCTTTAATGAGATGATGAATGATTATAAAGATTTAAATGAAGATGAATCAAAAGAAGATGATTTCTCTTCTACTGTGTTCAAGAAAAATGATGATTTCTTTGATGGTAGTGATACTTATGTTGATGATTTTTTTTGTTGAATTGGAGAAAGAACAAGAAGTTGAAGCTTTGGAAGAGTTAGATAGGTACTCGGAGGACAAACTTGAAAAAAATAGAATTGATTTTGATCTTCTAAACTGGTGGAAGGTAAATGAGGTTAGGTATTCTTCTTTGAAAAATATAGCTAGGGATGTATTTGCTATCCAAGCATCTACTGTGGCCTACGAATCTATATTTATCAGTGGGGGGAGAACTTTAGATAAATTTAGCAGTACTTTAACACTTATTACAGCTGATGTTCTCATATGTCTACAAGATTGGTTGAGAAGCTCAAACAAACCTTTTGAAATTGAAGAATTAGTTTAAGATATTGATGATAATGAATAAGGTTTGTATATAAATTTTGTAAATTTTAATTTCTCTTTTACTTATTTTATTCATTCAATTTAATAAAAATATGGTTCAATTACAATTTTCAGAGGGGTTTCAAGATCCAAATATTCTTCCCACTAAAGTTGGCCAACTAAATTTGGAGTGGGTGTATTAAATTTTATAAGGTAATATTTTGTTTATTTATTACTCTTTCATCTTAGAAATTTATGTCTACATGATTAACACATTTTCATCTTTGGTTGTCCTTCTACAGTGGAGGAAGAAAAGGGAGGAGTTGTAGAAGAGATAAGTAATTGGGTTTAGATTTTAGTTGCTATTCCGGGACGGACCTTTGAAATGATTATTATCATGGTTGTTATTAGTTGTATTTTTTTGTTATATTAAGCTGCCTAATTTTAGCAATTACTTAAGTAGTAATTGCTGCTACCAATGTTAGTGGTCATCTTTAGCTATTCCTAAATATTTTAAGTAATTCTTTAAAAAATATAGTATAGCTATTATGGTTAACTTTCACTTTCCTGAACAAAGTTAACTTGTGACAAAACAAAGAACCAAATTAAGCACACAAGTCGGTCCCGTTTTATTTAATATTTCTATACATTTCTGCACATCAAAGCTTTTGACAAGGTAATGGAACTCGTTAGCAGTATTCATCCTATTTGACAAAACAAAACTGGCCCAATTTGAGTTTGAAAGATACATAACTAAGGAATGATAAATGTTAAAACAAAATGTTTCGACATGAACTAACTTGGCCGGTTTGAAGAAAATAAAATGAAAAAAATGTCTGAACTCCATTCCGTCACGAAACTGTTTTCTCCTACCCAAAATCCCCGATCTATGTCCCATCCAGTCCTGATATTTTCAACCTATAGGACGGGTCTGGATCTTCAAAAAAAAATCTCCGAACTGTGGGAAGGGAGTGGAGTTTGTAATTACCATCCCGTCCCGTCCCATGAGCACCCCTAGCATTTAGAGGTTTATAGGTTTTATTTAAAAAAAAAATAAAATAAATTTATTTTTATTATTTTTTGATATTTTCAAAGGTTATATCCTTTGAAAATATAATAATTTATAAATTTTTTTCAAATGGGAATACAATATTTAGTTATACTAATCATTATATTTATATATTATATAAATTCAATATAAATAATTTTATTGATAAATATTTTAATAATAATCAAAAAATAAATTAATAATTCATTAATAATAAGATAGATATTAATTAAAATATAATTACAAAACTTAAAATGATTCAGAAGCAAAGAAAAATATATTACTATATAATAATTTTTTGTTTTTGAATTTTTTTTCTTTTAATAAATTTATCTATATTTTTTTGAAGAAAAATAATTTATATAAATTATATTTGTCTAACTCATAAATTATTTTGTAATTAATATTTATATATAAATAAACAAATAAATAATTAAAATGAATAATTAAAATTATAATTAAAAATAATGAGATTTATTATTTATTATTTATTATTTATTATTTATTATATATTATTTAGGGATACCGGTTTAATTTAAATTAGATCCGTCTCACTAATAATTTATTTTTAATTAATATTTCTATAAAAATAAACTGATAAATAATTAAAATAAAAATTTAATATTATACTGAATAAATATTAAAATGAGATTTAAGATTTATTATTAATGTATACAAATTTAATAGTTTAAGTATTTAGAGGTTTAGTAGTTAGGAGTTTAGCAAAATATGTTTTTAAGCTTTTAGTGGTTTATAGGTTTTATATAAAAAAATAAATAACCAAAAAATATTCTATAATTTGTTACCATTTTCATAGGTTATAACCTTGGAAAATATAATAATATTTACAATTTTTTGAAATGTGAATACAATATTTAGTTATAATAATATTAATAATTATATATCATATAAATTCAATATAAACAATTTTATTGATATTCAATATAAAATGATTCAGAAGAAATCAAAATATATTACTATATAATACTTTGTTGTTTTGAAATTTTTTTCTTTTAAAAAGTTTAGCAATATTTTTTTGATGAAAATTAATTTATATAAATTATATTTGTCTAACTCATAATTTATTTTTTAATTAATATTTATATAAAAATAAACAAATACATAATTAAAATGATTATTTAAAATTATAATGAAAAAAATAATATTCAGATTTATTCTATATTATTTTGGGTATACCAGTCTAATTTAAATTAGATCTGTCTCACTAATAATTTATTTTGTAATTAATAATTCTATAGAAATAAATTGATAAATAAGAATCATTATAATTATATATAATATAAACTAAATATAAACAATTTTATTGATAGATATGATATCAACTATCAAAAAATAAATTAATATGTTAATATTAATATGATAGATATAAATTAAAATAATATTGCAAAACCTAAAAATATTCAAAATCCAAGTAAAATTTATTACTAAATAATAATTTTATATTAGTTTTTGCTTCTTTTTATACGCTTTTATTTTTTTGATGAAAAATAAATTATTTAAATTATATTTAAGGTTTACTAGTTTTAAGTATTTATGGGCTTTTGTGTTTAGGAGTTTATAGATTTATGTGTTTAGGCATTTAGTGGTCTATAAGTTTTATTTAAACAATGATATAACAAAAAATTTATTTTTATTTTTTTTTCTAATTTTTGAAGGTTATAACCTTTAAAAATATAAAAAATTCTAAATTTTTTTAAAATGTAAATATAATATTTAGTTATAAAAATCTTAATAAATATAAGTAATTTAAATTCAATATAAATAATCACATTGCTAGATATTATAATAATGATTAATAAATAAATTAATAAACTATTATTAATACGATAGATATTATTTAAAATATATTTACAATATCTAAATTTATTCAAAATCAAAGTCTATATTACTAAATAATAATTTTTTTTAATATTTTGCTTTCTTTATATGTTTATATTTTTGTTATTAAAAATAAATTATTTAAATTATATTTGTATTCCTCATAATTTATTTTGTAATTTATAATTCTATAAAAATAAACTAATAAATAATTAAAATAAATATTTGAAATTATAATGAATACAAATAAAATTGAGATTTATTATATATTATTCAGGATATACAGGTTTATTGGTTTAAGTATTTAGGTGTTTTGGGGTTTAGTCATTTAAGTGTTTATGCCTTTGGTGATTTTATCTAATTTTTAAAGTTTATAATCTTTGAAAATATAATAATTTTTAATTTTTTTTAAAATGTGAATATAATATTTAGTTATATTAATCTTGAAAATTATATATAAAGTTAAATTAGTATAATTAATTTTATTAATAGATATTATAATAATGATCAATAAATAAATTATTAAACTATTATTAATTAGAATGATATAAATTAAAATATAATTGCAAAATCTAAAATTATTCAAAATTAAATTAAAATAAATTACTAAATAATAATATTTTGTTTTAAAAATTTTGCCGCTTTTTATAATCTTATATTTTTTTGATGAAAAATAAATTATTTAAATTATATCCGTCTTACTAATAATTTATTTTGTAATTAATATTTCAATAAAAATAAACTGATAAATAATTAAAACGAATATTTTAAATTATAATGAATACTAATAAAAATGAGATTTATTATTTATTATTTAGAGTATATTAATTTAAAGGCTTATGTATTTTTGGGCTTCGGGGTTTAGGAGTTTAGTCATTATGAATTTACGTATTTTGTGGTTTATAGATTTTAAAAAATCTAATAACAAAAAATTTATTTTTTTATTTTTTCGTATTTTCAAATGTTATAACATTTGAAAAATTAATAATTTTTAAATTTTTTTAAAATGTGAAAATAATATTTTTGTTATAATAATCTAAATAATTATATATTATGTAAATTCAATATAAATAATTTTTTATAGATATTATGATGATGATAATAAAATAAATTAATAAACTATTATTAATAAGATAGATATTAAATAAAATTTATTTGCAAAACCTAAAATGATTCAAAATCAAAGTAAAATATATTAATAAGATAGATATTAAATAAAACTATTATTAATAAGATAAAATATACATGTTTAAAAGATTATATATTTAGGAGTTTTGGAATTTAAGAATTTAGTGATTTAAGTTTTTAGGCATTTAGTAGTTTATAGGTTTTATTTAAAAAATAAAATAACAAAACATTATTTTTTGTTATTTGTTCTCATTATTGAAGGATATAACCTTTAAAAATAAAATAATTTTTAAAATTTTTTGAAATGTGAATACTATGTATAATTATATCAATCTTACTAATTATATATCATATAAATTCAATATAAACAATTTTCATGATAGATATTATAATAATGAACATAAATTAAATTAATAATCTATTATTAATAATATAAATATTAATTAAAATATATTTAAATAAAACAAAATGCTTCAAAATCAAATTAAAATATATTATTATATAAAATATTTAATTTTTTAATTTGTCCTTCTATTTATATGCTTATATTTTTTTTGATTAAAAATAAATTATTTAAATAATATTTGACTCCCTTGAAATTTATTTTGTAATTAATTTTTCTAAATAATTAAACTATATATAATTAAAATGAATATTCAAAATTATAATAAATAGAAATAAAAATGAGATTTATTATTTATTAAGTAGTATATAGATGTTAAAATGATTATGTATTTAGGGTTTCGTGGTTTATGAGCTTACTAATTTATGTAAGTATTTAATGGTCTATAGGTTTTATTTAAAAAATAAAATAACAAAAAATTAATTTTTATTATTTTTTCTAATTTTTTTAGATTATAACCTTTGAAAATATAATAATTTTTAAATTTTTTTCAAAAGTGAATACAATATTTATTTATAATAATCATAATAATTATATATCATATAAATTCAATATAAACAATTTTATTGATAGATATTCTAAAAATTATCAAGAAATAAATTAAAAATCTATTATGAATATGATTGATATTACTTAAAATATAATATCAAAACCTAAAAAGATTCAAAATCAAAGCAAAATATATTACTAAATAATAATTATTTGTTTTTAAATTTTTTTTCTTTTTATAAGCTTATCAATTTTTTGATGAAAAATAATTTTTATAAATGACATTTTTAACTCATAATTTATTTTATAATTTATACATATATAAAAATAAAAAACTAAACAATCAAAATGAATTTTTTAAATATAATGAAAAAATATAAAAATGAAATTTATTAAATAATATTTAGGGTATACCGATTTAAAGGATTATCTATATAGGGGTATCAGGATATTTATATATCATATAAATTCAATATAAACATTTTTATTGATAAATATTCTAATAATGATGAAAACATAACTTAATAATCTATTATTAATAAGATAGATATCAATTCAAATATATTTACAAAACCTAGAATTATTCAAAAGCAAAACAAAATATATTACTAAACAATAATTTTTTGTTTTGAAATTTTTTTTTCTTTTAAAAAGTTTATCATAAATTATTTTGTAATTAATATTTTTATAAAAATAAACAAATAAATAATTAAAATGAATATTTAAAATTATAATTATAAAAATGAGATTTATTATATATTATTTAGAGTATACCGGTCTAATTTAAATTTGATATGTCTTTCTAATAATTTATTTTGTATTTAATATTTGTATAAAAATAAAGTGAAAATTAATTAAAATAAAAATTATAATTATACTGAATAAAAATTAAAATGATATTTATTATTTATTACTAATATATACTATTTTAATGGTTTAAGTATTTAGAGGTTTTGTCTTTTAGGAGTTTAGCGATTTAGGTTTTTAGGCATTTAGTGGTTTATAGGTTTTATTTAATCAATAAAATAACAAAAAAAATGTTGTAATTTTTTCTCTTTTTCATAGGTCATAACCTTTGAAAATATAATAATATTTAAAATTTTTTGAAATGTGAATACAATATTTAGTTATAATAATATTAGTAATTATATATGATATAAATTCAATAGAGATAATTTTATTGATAAATATTATAATAATGATCAAAAATTAAATTAATAAACTACTAATAATAAGATAGATATTAATTAAAAAATATTTACAAAACCCAAAATGATTCAAAATTTAGTGTAAAATATATCACTGGATAATAATTTTAATTTTTAAATTTTTACTTCTTTTATAAGCTTATATATATTTTTTGATTAAAAATAAATTATTTAAATTATATTTGTCGCATTCATAATTTATTTTATAATAAATATTTCTATAAAGATAAACTAATAAATAATTAAAATGAATATTTAAAACTATAATAAATTTAAATTAAAATTAGATTTATTAATTATTATGTATTATATAGCAGTTTAATGGTTTATGTATTTTGGTACTATGGGGTTTAGGTGTTTACTCATTAATTGTGTATGCATTTAGTAGTTTATAGGGTTTATTTAAACAATAAAATAACGAAAGATTTATTTTTATTATTTTTTGATATTTTCAAAGGTTATAACCTTTGAAAATATAATAATTTTTAAATTTTTTTCAAAAGTGAATTCAATATTTAGTTATAATAATCAATTTATTTATGTATCATATAAATTCAACATAAATACTTTTAGTGATAAATATTCTAATAATGGTCAAAAAAAATTAATAATCTATTATTAATAAGATAGATATTATTAAAAATATAATTACAAAACATAAAATGATTCATAAGCAAAGCAAAATATATTACTATATAATAATTTTTTGATTTGAATTTTTTTTTATTTTAAAAAGTTTATCTATATTTTTTTGATTAAAAATAATTAAAATAAATTATATTTGTCTAACTCATAGTTTATTTATTAATTAATATTTATATAAAAATAAAAAATTAATTATTAAAATGAATATTTAAAATTATAATAAATTGAAATAAAAATTAAATTTATTATTTATTAAGTAGTATATTGTGGTTTAATGGTTTATGTATTTAGGCATTACGGGGTTTAGGAGTATACTGATATAACTGTGTATGCATTTAGTATTTTATAGGTTTTATTTAAAAAATAAAATAACATAAAATTTATTTTTATTATTTTTTCATATTTCCAAATGTTATAACCTTTGGAAATATAATAATTTTTAAATTTTTTTCAAGAAGTGAAAAAATATTTAGTTATAATAACATAATAAATATATATCATATAAATTCATTATAAACAATTTTCTTGATAGATATTCTAATAATTTTCAAAAAATAAATTAAAAATCTATTAAGAATAACATTGGTATTACTTAAAATATAATATCAAAACCTAAAATGATTCAAAAGCAAAGCAAAATATATTACTTAATAATAATTGTTTGTTTTTAAATTTTTATTCTTTTTATAAGCTTATTTATTTTTTGATGAAAAATAATTTTTATAAATTATATTTTTAACTCATCATTTATTTTATATTTAATATATATATATATATATATAACTAAAGAATCAAAATAAATTTTTTAAATCATAATGAAAACAAATAAATATGAGATTTATTAATTATTATTTAAGGTATACCGGTTTAAAGGATTATCTATATAGGGCTATCGGGATTTTGTAGTTTAGTTATTTAAGTATTTAGGCATTTAGTGATGTATAAGTTTTATTTAAACAATGAAATAATAAAAAAATATTTTTTTTATTTTTTCACATTTTCAAAGGTTATAACCTTTGTAAATATAATAATTTTAAAATTTTTTTCAAAAGTGAATATAATATTTAGTCATAATAATCATTATATTTATATATCATATAAATTCAATATAAAAATTTTTATTGATAAATATTCTATTAATGATCAAAAAATAAATTAATAATCTATGATTAATAAGATAGATATCAATTAAAATATAATTACAAAACCTAAAATGATTCAGAAGCAAAGCAAAATATATTACTATATAATAATTTTTTGTTTTGAAAAATTGTTATATTTTAAAAAGTTTAACTATAATTTTTTGATGAAAAATAATTTATATAAATTATTTTTGTCTAGCTCAATTTATTTTGTAATTAATATTTATATATAACTAACAAATAAATAATTAAAATGGATATTTAAAATTATAATGAAAAAAATGAGATTTATTATTTATTCTTTAAGGATACTATTTTAATTTAAATTAGATATGTCTTACTAATAATTTATTTTGTAATTAATATTTCTATAAAAATAAACTGATAAATAATTAAAATAAAAAATAAAATTATAATGAATAATATTTAAAATGAGATTTATGATTTATTATTACTGTATACCTGTTTAATAGTTTAAGTATTTAAAGGTTTTTTCATTTATGATTTTAGTGATATATGTTTTTAGGCTTTTAGTGGTTTATACGTTTTATTTAAAAAAATAAAATATCAAATAAATTTACTATAATTTTTTCTCATTTTCATAGGTTATAACCTTTGAAAATTTAATAATATTTAAAATCTTTTTAAATGTGAAAACAATACTTAGTTATAATAATATTAATAATTATATATCATATAAATTCAATAAATAATTTTATTGATATATATTATAATAATGATCAAAATTAAATTCATAAACTATTGATATTAAGATAGATATTAATTAAAAATAATTACAAAACCCAAATTGATTCAAAATTATAGTAAAATATATTTCTGAATAACAATTTTTATTTTTTAAATTTTTACTTCTTTTATAAGCATATATATTTTTTAAATTATATTTGTCGCACTCATAATTTATTTTGTAATAAATATTTCTATAAAAATAAACTAATAAATAATTAAAATGAATATTTAAAATTATAATAAATAGAATTAAAAATAAGATTTATTAATTATTAAGTAGTATATATCAGTTTAATGGTTTATGTATTTTGGCATTATGGGGTTTAGGAGTTTACTGATTTAACTATGCATGCATTTAGTGGTTTATAGGTGTTATTTAAAAAAAATATTAAAAATTTTTTTTTTATTTTTTGATACTTTCAAAGGTTATAACAAAATATAATAATTTTTAAATTTTTTTCAAAAGTGAATACTATATTTAATTATAATAATCATTATATTTATATATCATATAAATTCAATATAAATATTTTTATTGATAAATATTTTTATAATGATCAAAGAATAAATTAATAATCTATTATTAATAAGATAGATATCAATTTAAATATAATTACAAAACCTAAAATGATTCAGAAACAAAAGCAAAATATATTACTATATAATAATTTTTTGTTTTGATTTTTTTACTTTTAAAAAGTTTATCTATATTTTTTTGATGAAAAATAATTATATAAATTATATTTGTCTAACTCAATTTATTCTGTAATTAATAATTATATAAAATAAATGAATATATAATTAAAATGAATATTTTAAATTATAATAAAAAAAATAATATTGAGATTTATTATTTATTATTTCGGGTATACTAGTTTAAAATCATTATCTATTTAGGGTTTTCGAGATCTAGGAGTTATTGATTTAAGTAATTAGGTATTTAGTGGTTTATAGGATTTATTTAAACAATGAAATAATAAAAAAATTATTTTTGTTATTTTTTCACATTTGAAAAGGTTATAACATTTGAAAATATAATAATTTCAAAATTTTTTAAAATGTGAATAAAATATTTAGTATTATTAATTATTATAATTATATATAATATAAACTAATTATAAATAATTTTATTTATAAATATGATATCAATTATCAAAAAATAAATTAATAAACTATTATTAATATGATAGATATAAATTAAAATATAATTACAAAACCTAAAATGATTTAAAATCAATGTAATATTTATTACTAAATAATAATTTTTCCTTTTTAATTTTTTACTTCTTTTTATAAGATTATATTTTTTTTTATTAAAAGTAAATTATTAATATTATATTTGTCTAACTAATTATTTATTTTTTAATTAATATTTAAATAAAAAATAAACTAATAAATTTTTAAAATTATAATGAATACAAATTAAAATTAGATTTAAGATTTATTATTGCTGTATATGTAATTTATTTTTTGATAATCTATTTGTATAACCAAATATTTTTTCTTTTTTAATAGTTTAATATAAGTGTCTGAAACAAAATATTAAGAGGCCAGGAATGCAGCAGTAGCACAATAATGGAGGTCTCACTTACCAGACAATGGGCCCAAATCGGAGTAGAGCCTGACCTGTCTCATGAACCGACCCACTCGGGTTAAATGAACAAAGAGAAATTTTAATATAAAATGTTTTGTAATTTTATTTTAGGTGGCTATTTTTGGACTCATGGAACTGTTCATTGTCTCTCTCTCATTTCTCTGTGCCATTTATCACGACTATTCTGTGTTCTAAATACTTTAAGACATTTCTGTTACTTTAATCTATAACGCATAAGCATTTTCTGGTGGATTTAGCTAGTCGTACTGAGCGACTTGCAAACCACATTATTTTTGGTGTTTATTTCTTATTTTTTGATTCTATCATGGATGGTTGTTGAATTGGGATATATATATTGCTTGTTTTCTATTGTTTCTGTGTTTCTGTATCTCAATCTCACTACCGTGGAAGCATAATTGCCCAAAAATTATATTTGATATATCAGTTTAATGGATCGATTATTTATGGGTTTTCTCATTGAGGAGTTTAGCAATTTATTTTTTTAGGCATTTAGTGGTATATAGGTTTTATTTATTTAATAAAAATAATTTTTTTTTCATTTTTTTAGATTTTCAAAGATTATAAACTTTAAAAATAAAATAATTTTTAAAATCTTTTGAAATGTGAATACCATGTATAATTATATTAATCTTATTAATTATATATGATATAAATTCAATATAAATAATTTTAATGATAGTTATTATAATAATGATCAAAAATTAAATTAATAACCTATTATTAATAATATAAATATTAATTAAAATATATTTACATAACCCAAAATGATTCAAAATCAAATAAAAATATATTACTAAATAAGAATATTTAATTTTTAAAAATTTCCATCTTTTTATAAGCTTATATTTTTTTATGATTAAAAATAAGGTTTATAGTATTTAGGGGGTTCGGGTTATATGAGCTACTGATTTAAGTAAGTATACATTTAGTGGTTTATAGGTTTTATTTAAAAAAGAAATAACAAAAAAATTATTTTTTGTATTCTTTCTCATTTTTTAAGATTAAAACCTTTGAAAATATAATAATTTTTAAATTTTTTTCAAAAGTGAAAACAATATTTATTTATAATAATAATAATAATTATATATCATATAAATTCATTATAAACAATTTTATTCATAAATATTCTAATAATTATCAAAAAATAAATTAAAAATCTATTATGAATAAGATTGATATTACTTAAAATATAATATCAAAAACTAAAATGATTCAAAAGCAAAGCAAAATATATTACTTAATAATGATTATTTGTTTTTAAATTTTTATTCTTTTTATAAGCTTATCTATTTTTTGATGAAAAATAAATTTTATAAATTATATTTTTAAATCATAATTTATTTTATAATTAATATATATATATATATATAAACTTAACACTCAAAATGAATTTTTTAAATTATAATGAAAACAAATAAAAATGAGATTTATTAATTATTATTTAGGGTATACCGATTTAAAAGATTTCTTTATAGGGGTATCGGGATTTTGTAGTTTAGTGATTTAAGTGTTTAGAGATTTAGTGATTTATAGATTTTATTTAAACAATGAAATAACAAAAAAGATATTTTTTTTCACATGTTCAAAGGTTATAATCTTTGAAAATATAAAAATTTTAAAACATAATCAAAAGTGAATACAATATTTAGTTATAATTATTATTAAATTTATATATCATATAAATTCAATATAAACATTTTTATTCATAAATATTCTAATAATGATTAAAAAATAAATTATTAATCTATTATTAATAAGTTAGAATTTCAATTAAAATATAATTACAAAAACTAAAATGATTCAGAAACAAAGCAAAATATGTTACTATAAAATAATTTTTTTGTTTTTAAATTTTTTCTTCTTTTATTAAGTATATCTATATTTTTTTGTTGAAAAATAATTCATATAAATTATATTTGTATAACTTATAATTTATTTTGTAATTAATATTTATATAAAAATAAACAAATAAATAATTAAAATGAATATTTAAAATTATAATGAATAAAATAAAAATGATATTTATTTTTTATTATTTAGGATATACATGTTTAAAAAATTTATTTATTTATGGTTTTCGAGATTTAGAAGTTATTGATTTAAGTATTTAGGCATTTAATGGTTTATAGGTTTTATTCAAACAATGAAATAACAAAAAATTAATTTTAGTATTTTTTCAAATTTTGAAAGGTTATAACATTTGAAAATATAATAATTTTAAAATTTTTAAAAATGTGAATACAATATTTAGTAATAATAATCATTAAGATTATATATAATATAAACTAAATATAAATAATTTTATTGATAGATATTATATCAATTATCAAAAAATAAATTAATAAACTATTATTAATATGATAGATATAAATTAAAATATAATTAAAAAGCTAAAATAATTCAAAATCAAATAAAAATTTATTATTAAATAATAAGTATTTTTCAGTTTTTGCATTATTTTATTAGCTTATATGTTTTTTTGATGAAAAATATATTATTTAAATTATATTTGTATCACTCATAATTTATTTTGTAATTAATATTTCTATAAATTATTTAAATTATATTTAAGGTTTACGAGATTAAAGGTATAAGTATTTAGGGGCTTCGGCATTTAGGAGTTTAGATATTTATGTATTTAGGCATTTAATGGTTTATAAGTTTTATTTAAACAATGATATAACAAAAAATTTATTTTTGTGTTTTTTTCTCATTTTTGAAGGTTTAATTAT
This sequence comes from Sapria himalayana, assembly GCA_029783825.1. Classification (NCBI taxonomy): domain Eukaryota; kingdom Viridiplantae; phylum Streptophyta; class Magnoliopsida; order Malpighiales; family Rafflesiaceae; genus Sapria; species Sapria himalayana. Next base: position 34,729 of record JAREIK010002711.1, read on the forward strand.
ATTTGTATCACTCATAATTTATTTTTATATCAATGATATAACAAAAATTTATAAGTTTATTTTTGAAGGTTTTATTTAAACAATGATATACAAATACAAACAATTATATTTGTATCACTGATACTTTTTTCTCATTTTTGAAGGTATATTTAAATATTTCTCATTTTTTTTTCATTTAATGGCATTTAATGTTTTTCTCATTTAATGGATTATAAGTTTTATTTATAATTTATAAGTTTAGATATAACTTTGAAAATATATAAATTTTTAAATTTTTTTTATATGTGAATACTATATTTAGTTATGATAATCTTAATAATTATATATTATGTATATTCAATATAAACAATTATTTTGAAATATATTATATTAATGATCAAAAAATAAATTATTAAACTATTATTAATAAGATAGATATTATTTTAAATATATTTGCAAAATGCAAATTTATTCAAAATCAAAGTAAAATATATTACAAAATAATACTTTCTTTGATGTTTTGCTTCTTTTTATAAGTTTCTATTTTTTGTTATAAAAAGTAAATTATTTAAATTATATTTTTCTTTCTCATAATTAATTTTTAATTTATAATTCTATAATAATAAACTAATAAATAATTAAAATAAATATTTAAAATTATAATGAATACAGATAAAATAGAGATTTATTATTATTCAGGATATACTAGTTTAATGGTTTAAGTATTTAAGTGTTTTGAGGTTTAGTGATTTAAGTGTTTAGGCCTTTAGTTATTTATAGTATTTATTTAAAGAATGAAAAAATAAAAAATTTAATTTTTTTGATTTTTTTTAATTTTTGAAGGTTATAACCTTTGAAATTATAATAATTTTTAAATTTTTATAAATGTCAATATAATATTTAGTAATAATAATCTTAATAATTATATATAATGTAAACTCAATATAAATAATTTTATTAATAGATATTATAATAATGATCATTAAAAAATTAATAAACTATTATTAATAAGAATGATATAAATTAAAATATAATTGCAAAATCTAAAATGATTCATAATAAAAATAAAATATATTACTAAATAATAAATTTTTGTTTTTAAAATTTTGCCTCTTTTTATAAGGATATATTTTTTTTTCTATGAAAAATAAATTATTTAAATTAGATCTGTCTCACTAATAATTTATTTTTTAATTAATATTTCTATATAAATAAACTGATAAATAATTAAAATAAAAATTTAAAATTATACTTAATAAAAATTAAATTGAGATTTATGATTTTTTATTAATATACACCTATTTACTGTTTTAAGTATTTAGAGGTTTTTCCGTTTAGGAGTTTAGCAATTTATGTTTTTAGGCATTTAGTGGTTTATATGTTTTATTAAAACAATAAAATAACAAAAAAAAATTTGTAATTTTTTCTCATTTTCATATGTTATAACCTTTGAAAATATAATAATATTAAAAATTTTTTGAAATATGAATACTATGTATAATTATATTAATCTTACTAATTATATATCATATGAATTCAATATAAACAATTTTAATGATAGATATTATAATAATGATCAAAAATTAAATTAAGAATCTATTATTAATAAGATTGATATTAATTAAAAATATTAACAAAACCCAAATTGATTCAAAATTAAAGTAAAATATATTACTGGATAATAATTTTTAATTTTTAAAATTTTACTTCTTTTATAAGTGTATATATATTTTTTGATTAAAGATAAATTATTTAAATTATATTTGTCGAACTCATAATTTATTTTGTAATGAATATTTCTACAAAATAAACTTATAAATAATTAAAATGAATATTCAAAATAATAATAAATTGAAATAAAAATTAAATTTATTAATTATTAAGTAGTATATAGCGGTTTAATGGCTTATGTATTTAGGCATTAAGGGGTTTAGAAATTTATTGATATAATTGTGTATGCATTTAGTGGTTTATAGAATTTATTTAAAAAATAAAATAACAAAATAAACAAATAAATAATTAAATTATATTTGTCTAACTCATACTTTATTTTTTAATTAATATCTATAAAAAAATAAACAAATAAATAATTAAAATAAATATTTAAAATTATAATGAAAAAGATAATATTGAGATTTATTCATTATTATTTTGGGTATACCAGCCTAATTTAAATTAGATCTGTCTCACTAATAATTTATTTTGTAATTAATATTTCTATAAAAATAAACTGATAACTAATTAAAATAAAAATTTAAAATTATATTGAATAAAAATTAAAATGAGATTTATGAATTATTATTAATGTATAACAATTAATATTTTAAGTATTTAGAGGTTTTGTCGCTTATAAAAAAAGTAGAAATTTAAAAATTAAAAATTATTATCCAGTAATATATTTTACTTTAATTTTGAATAATTTGGGTTTTGTAAATATTTTTTAATTAATATCTATCTTATTATTAATAGTTTATTAATTTAATTTTTGATCATTATTATAATATCTATCAATACAATTATTTATATTGAATTTCTATCATATATAATTACTAATATTATTATAATTAAATTTTATATTCACATTTCAAAAAATTTTAAATAATATTATATTTTCAAAGGTTATAACTTATGAAAATTAGAAAAAATTACAAAATTTTTTTTGTTAAATTATTGATTAAATAAAACCAATAAACTACTAGATGCCTAAAAACCTAAATCACTAAACTACTAAAAGACAAAACCTCTAAATACTTAAACCATTAAACTGGTATGCATTAATAATAAATCATAAATAACATTTTAATTTTTATTTAGTATAATTTTAAATTTTTATTTTATTTAATTTTCAGGTTATTTTTATAGAAATATTAATTACAATATTTATTATTAATTAGACAGATCTAATTTAAATTAGAACTGTATACCCTGAATAATAAATAATAAATCTCATTATTTTTAATTATAATTTAAATATTCATTTTAATTATTTATTTGTTTATTTATATATAAATATCAATTACAAATTAATTTATGAATTACACAAATATAATTTATGTAAATTATTTTTCATCAAAGAATTATTGATAAACCTTTTAAAATAAAAAAAAATTTCGAACCAAAAAATTATTATATTGTAATATATTTTGCTTTGCTTCTGAATCATTTTAGGTTTTGTAATTCTATTTTAATTGATATCTATCTTATTTATTAATAGATTATTAATTTATTTTTTCATCATAATTTGAATATTTATAAATAAAAATGTTTATATTGAATTTATATGATATATAAATATAATGATTATTATAACTAAATATTGTATTCACTTTTGAAAAAAAATTAAAAATTATTATATTTTCAAAGGTTATAACCTTTGAAAATGTTAAAAAAAATATTTTTTGTTTGTTATTCTATTGTTTAAATAATACATATACACCACTAAATGCCTAAGCATTTAAATCATTAAACTACAAAATCCCGATACCTTATATAGATAATCCTTTAAATTGGTATACTCTAAATAATAATTAATAAATTTCATTTTTATTTATTTTCATTATAATTTAAAAAATTCATTTAGATTGTTTAGTTTTTAATTTTTATATATGTATTAATTATAAAATAAATTATGAGTTAAAAATATAATTTATAAAAATTATTTTTAATAAAAAAATTGATAAGCTTATAAAATAATAAAAATTTAAAAACAAAAAATTATTATTTAGTTTTATATTTTGCTTTGATTTTGAATCTTTTTAGGTTTTGATATTATATTTTAACTAATATCAATCTTATTCATAATAGATTTTTAATTTATTTTTTGATAATTATTAGAATATCTATTAATAAAATTATTTATATTTAGTTTACATTATATATAATTATTAAGATTATTATAACTAAATATTATATTCACTTTTAAAAAAAATTAAAAATTATTATATTTTCAAAGGGTACCTTCAAAAATTAAAAAAAAAACAAAAAATTAAATTTTTTGTTTTTTCATTCTTTAAATAAAAACTATAAATCGCTAATGGCATAAACACTTAAATCACTAAACCCCAAAACACCTAAATACATAAACCATTAAAACTATATATCCTGAATAATAAATAATAAACCTCACTTTTGTTTGTATTCATTATAATTTTAAATATACATTTTAATTATTTTTTAATTTATTTTTATCGAATTATAAATTACAAAATATATTATGAGGAAGACAAATATAATTTAAATAATATTACTTTTTAGAACAAAATATATAAACTTATAAAAAGAAGCAAAACATCAAAAACATTATTATTTAGTAATTTATTTTACTTTAATTTTGAATAAATTTAGGTTTTGCAAATATATTTTAAATAATATATATCTTATTTATAATAGTTTATTAATTTATATTTTGATCATTAATATAATATCTATCAATATAATTGTTTATATTGAATTTATATGATATATAATTATCAAAATTATCAAAACTAATAAAGTATTCACATTTAAAAAAATTTAAAAATTATTATATTTTCTAAGGTTATAACCTTAAAAAATGAGAGAAAATAACAAAAAATAAATTTTTTGTTAAATGATTATTTAAATGAAACTTATAAACCATTAAATACCTAAACACATATATCTCTAAACTCCTAAACCCCGAAGCACCTAAATAATTAAACCTTTAAAACCGTAAACCTTAAATATAATTTTAATAATTTATTGAAATATTAATTACAAAATAAATTATGAGTGATACAAATATAATTTAATTAATTTATTTTTTATCAAAAAAAAATATAATCTTATAAAATGAGGCAAAAACTAAAAAACAAAAATTATTATTTAGTATTAAATCTACTTTGATTTTTAATCATTTTAGTTTTTATAATTAAATATTAATTTTTATCTATCATATTAACAATAGTTTATTTATTTATTTTTTGATAATTGATATAATATCTATCAATAAAATTGTTTATATTTAGTTTATATTCTATATTGTTATAATAATTATTATTACTAAATATTGTATTCACATTTTTAAAAAATTTTAAATTATAACATTTTCAAAGGTTATAACCTTTGAAAATGTGAAAAAATATCAAAAATAATTTTTTTGTTATTTCATTGTTTAAATAAAACCTATAAACCACTAAATGCCTAAAAACATAAATAGCTAAAGTCATAAACGAAAATACCTCAAAATACTTAATATATTTAACTGGTATACATTAATAATAATTCATAAATCTCATTTTAATTTTTATTCAGAATAATTTTAAATTTTTATTTTAATTAGTTATCAGTTTATTTTTATAGAAATATTAATTACAAAATAAATTATTAGTGAGACATATCTAATTTAAATTAAACCGGTATATCCTAAATAATAAAGAAAAAAAATTATTTTTTTTAATTTTAAATTTAAATATTGAAATTTAATTATTTATTTGTTTATTTTTATATAAATATTAATGACAAAATAAATTATGTGTTACACAAATATAATTTATATAAATTATTTTTCATTAAAATAATATAGATAAAATTTTTAAAAGAAAAAAAAATGTCAAAACAAAAAATTATTATATAGTAATATATTTTGCTTTGCTTCTGAATCATTTTAGGTTTTGTAATTATATTATAATTGATATATATCTTATTAAAATAGGTTATTAATTTATTTTTTTATCATTATTAGAATATTTATCAATAAAATAGTTTTTAATGAATTTATATGATATATAAATATAATGATTATTATAATTAAATATTGAATTCACTTTTGAAAAAAATTTAAAAATTATTATATTTTCTAAGCTTATAACCTTTGAAAATATCAAAAAATAATAAAAATAAATTTTTTGTTTTTTATTTTTTAAATAAAACCTATAAACTACTAAATGCATACACAGTAAAATAAGTAAACTTCTAGACCCCATAATGCCTCAATACTGTAACCATTAAACTGATATATAATACATAATAAATAATAAATCTAATTTTTTTTTCTATTTATTATAATTTTAAATATTCATTTTAATTATTTATTAGTTTATTTTTATAGAAATATTTATAACAAAATAAATTAAGAGTGGGACAAATATAATTTAAATAATTTATTTTTAATGAAATAATATATATACGGATATAAAAGAAGTAAAAATTTAAAAATTTAAAAATTTAAAATAATTATTCAGTAATATATTTTACTTTAATTTTGAATCAAGTTGGGTTTTGTAAATATTTTTAAATTAATTTCTATCTTTTTATTAATAGTTTATTAATTTAATTTTTGATCATTATTATAATATCTATCAATAAAATTGTTTATATTGATTTTATATGATATATAATTATTAATATTATTATAACTAAAATATTATATTTACATTTAAAAAAATTTTAAATATTATTATATTTTCAAAGGTTATAGCCTATCAAAATGACAAGAAATTACAAATTTTTTTTTGTAATTTTATTGTTTAAATAAAACCTATAAACCACTAAATGCCTAAAAACATGAATCGCTAAACACCTATATGACAAAACCTTTAAATACTTAAACTATTAAATTGGAATACATTAATAATAAATCATAAATCTCATTTTAATTTTTATTCAGTATAATTTTAAATTTTTATTTTAATTATTTATCAGTTTATTTTTATAGAAATATTAATTACAAAATAAATTATTCATGAGACAGATATAATTTAAATAATTTATATTTCACAAAAAAATATAAGCTTATAAAAATATGCACAATTTTAAATACAAAAATTTATTATTTAATAAAATATTTTATTTTGATTTTGTATCATTCTAGATTTTGCATTTATATTTTATTTTTTATCATTCTATTTAATAATAGTTTATTATTATTTATTGATCATTATAATAATATCTATTAATAAAATTATTTATATAGAGTTTACATTATATATAATTATTAAGATTATTATAACTAAATATTATATTCACATTCAAAAAAAATTAAAAATTTTTATATTTTCAAAGGTTATAACCTTCAAAATTTTAAAAAAAAACAAAAAATTAAATTTTTTGTTTTTTCATTCTTTAAATAAAATTATAAATCACTAAAGGCATAAACACTTGAATCACTAAATTTTATAACACCTAAATACCTAAACCATTAAAACTGTATATGCTCAAAAATAAATAATAAATCTCACTTTTATTTGTATTCATTATAATTTTAAATATTCATTTTAATTATTTTTTAGTTTATTTTTATAGAATTATAAATTACAAAATAAATTATGAGGAAGACAAATATAATTTAAATAATATACTTTTAAGAACAAAAAATATAAACTTATAAAAAGAAGCAAAACATCAAAAACATTATTATTTAGTAATTTATTTTACTTTGATTTTGAATAAATTTAGGTTTTGCAAATATATTTTAAATAATATCTATCTTATTTATAATAGTTTATTAATTAATTTTTTGATCATTAATATAATATCTATCAATATAATTGTTTATATTGAATTTATATGATATATAATTATTATTATTATTATTATCATAACTAAATATAGTATCAACATTTAAAAAAATTTAAAAATTGTTATATTTTCAAAGATTATAACCTTCAAAAATAAGAAAAAATAACAAAAAATAAATTTTTTGTTATATCATTGTTTTAATAATACTTATAAACCATTAAATACCTAAACATATAAATCTATAAACTCATAAACCCCGAAGCCCCTAAATACTTAAACCTTTAAACCTGTAAACCTTAAATATAATTTAAATAATTTATTGAAATATTAATTAAAAAATAAATTATGAGTGATACAAATATAATTTAAATAATTTATTTTTTATCAAAATAAAAAATATAATCTCATTAAATGAGGCAAAAACTAAAAAACAAAAATTATTATTTAGTAATAAATTTACTTTGATTTTTAATTATTTTAGATTCTGTAATTAAATTTTAATTTATATCTATCATATTAATAATAGTTTATTAATTTATTTTTTGATAATTGATAATATATCTATCAATAAAATTGTTTATATTTAGTTTATATTATATATTGTTATAATAATTATTATTACTAAATATTTTATTCACATTTTTAAAAAATTTTAAAATTATTATATTTTCAAAGGTTATAACCTTTGAAAATTCGAAAAAATATATAAAATAATATATTTTTTATTTCATTGGTTAAATAAAACCTATAAACCAATAAATGCCTAAATACTTGAATGAATAACTTCTAAATCTCGAAAACCCTAAATAGATAAATTTTTTAATCAGATATATCCTAAATAATAAACAATAAATCCATATTTATTTTTTTCTTTATAATTTTAAATATTCATTTTAATTATTTATTTGTTTATTTTTATATAAATATTAATTACAAAATAAATTATGAGTTAGACAATCATAATTTATATAATTTATTTTTCATCAAAAAAATATAGATAAACTTATTAAAAGAAAAAAAAATTAAAAACAAAAAATTATTATATTAAAATATAATTTGCTTTGCTTATGAATCATTATTGGTTTTGGACTTATATTTTAATTGATATCTATCTTATTAATAATAGATTATTAATTTATTTTTGATCATTATTAGAATATTTATCAATAAAATTGTTTATATTGAATTTATATGATATATAAATATAATGATTATTATAACTAAATATTGAATTCACTTTAGAAAAAAATTTTAAAATTATTATATTTTTAAAGGTTATAACCTTTGAAAATGTGAAAAAATAAAAAAAAAATAATTTTTTTGATATTTTATTGTTTAAATAAAACATATAAACCACTAAATGCCTAAACACTTATATCAACAACTCCTAAATGTCTAAAACTCTAAATAATAAATAATAATCTATTTAAACTGGTAACCCTAAATAATAAATAATAAATTTCAATATTATTTTTTTCATTATAATTTTAAATATTAATTTTAAATATTTATTTGTTTATTTTTATATATATATTACTTACTAAATAAATTATGAGTTATACAAATATAATTTATATATATTATTTTTCATTAAAATGAAAAATAATTTATTTTAATAGAAAAAAAATTTTAAAACAAAAAATTATTATATAGTAATATATTGTGCTTTATTCTGAATCATTTTTATATAGTAATATGTTTTTAATATAAATATTATTATTTAGTAATATATTTTAATTTCATTTAGAATCATTGTGTTATGTAAATATATTTTAATTATATATATTATTAAAAATAGTTTATTAATTTAATTTTTGATCATTATTATAATATCTATCATTAAAATTATTTATATTGAATTTATATGATATATAATTAGTAATATTAATATAATTATACATAGTATTAACATTTCAAAAAATTTTAAAAATTATTTTATTTCTTAAGGTTATAACCTATGAAAATCAGAAAAAATCTAAAAAAAAAAATTTTAATTTTATTATATAAATAAAACCTATAAACCACTAAATAACTAAAAACATAAATTGATAAACTCCTAAATGACAAAAATGCTAAATAATCAAACCATTAAACGGGTATACCACATATAATAAATCATAAATCTCATTTTAATTTGTATTCATTATAATTTTAAATATTCATTTTAATTATTTATTAGTTTATTTTTTTAGAAATATTAATTACATAATAAATAATGAGCGAGACAACTATAATTTTAATAATTTATTTTTAATCAAAAAAAAATATAAGCTTATAAAAAGAAGTAAAAATTTAAAAACAAAAAATTAATATTTAGATATATATTTTACTTTGATTTTGAATCATTATATATATGTTTTGCAATTATATTTTAATTGATATCAATCTTATTAAGAATAGTTTTTTTAATTTATTATTTGATCAATTTTATAATATCTAACAATAAAATTAATTATATTGAATTAAATGTCTTATAATTATTAAGATTATTATAACTAAATATTATATTTACATTTAAAAAAATATAAAAATTAATATATTTTCAAAGGTTATAACCTTCAAAAAAGATAAAAAATCGCAACAATAGTTTTTTTATTATTTTATTATTTAAATAAAACTTATAAACCACTAAATGCCTAAACATTTAAATCTCTAGACTCCTAAACACCAAAATCCCCTAAATACTTAAACCATTAAACATATATAACCAAAATAATAAATAATAAATCTCATTTTTTTTGAATTCATTATAATTTTAACTATTCATTTTAATTTTTTTTAGTTTATTTTTATAGAAATATTAATTACAAATTAAATATTGAGTGAGACATATATAATAAAAATAAATTATTTTTTATGAAAAAAATAAGCTTAAAAAAATAAACAAAATATAAAAAATTTAAAATTTTATTTAGTAATATATTTTACTTGATTTTGAATTATTTCGTTTTGTGCAAATATATTTTAATTAATATCTATCTTATTAATAATAATTAATTTATTTATTTTTTGATCATTATAATAATAAATATTAATAAATTTTTTTATATTGAATTTACAACAAATATAATTTTTAAGATTATTATAACTAAGTATTGTATTCCTATTTTATAACTATTAAAAAATTATTATAATTTAAATGGTTATAACAATTGAAAATCACGAAAATTCATAAATATAAATTTTTTGTTATTTCTTTGATTAAATATAACCTATAATCACCTAAATGTGTAAACATACAAATCAATAAACTCATTGGCCCCAAAACCACAAAAAACTTAAACAAATAAAATAGTTATACCCTAAATAATAAATAATAAATCTCATTTTTATTACTATTCATTATAATTTTAAATATATATTTTAATTATTTATTAGTTTATTTTTATAGAAATATAAATTTAAAAATAAATTATTAGTGAAACAAATATAATTTAAATGACTTATTAGTATTCATAAAACCTATAAACCACTAAATGACTAAATTCTAAAATGACTAAATACTAAACCCTGAAGCACATAAATACTTAAAACATTAAATTAGTATAGTCCAAATAATAAATCATAAATCTAATTTTTATTAGTATTCAATATAATTTTAAATATTCATTTTAATTATTTATAAGTTTATTTTTAATCAAATATTAATAACAAAATAAATTATTAGTGCAACATATATAGTTTAAATAATTTATTTTTCATCAAAAAAATGCTAATAAAAAAAGACAAAATTTTAAAAATAAATAATTATTATTTAGTAATATATCTTACTTTGATTTTGAATCATTTTAGATTTTACAATTATATTTTAATTTATATCATTATTATAAATACTAGTTTATTAATTTATTTATTGATAATTATTATAATATCTATCTATAAAATTATTTATATTGAGTTTACATTATATATAATTATTAAGAATTTTAAAACTAAATATTATATTCACATTTAAAAAAAATTAAAATTTATTATATTTTCAAAGGTTATAACATTCAAAAATTAAAAAAATTCAAAAAATTAAATTTTTTGTTTTTTAATTTTTTAGATAATAACTATAAATCACTAAAGGTCTAAACATTTAAATCACTAAACTCCTAAACCAAAAAACACCTAATTACTTAAACTATTAATCGGTATATCCTGAATAATAAATAATAAATCTCAATTTTATTTGTAGTCATTATAATTTTAAATAATTATTTTAAGTATTTATTAGTTTATTATTATAGAATTATAAATTACAAAATAAATAGAGTAAGACAAATTAATTTAAATAATTTATTTATAATAACAAAAATATAAAGTTATAAAAAAAGTAAAACATTAAAAAAATTATTATTAAGTAATTTATTTTACTTTGATTTTGAATAAATTTAGATTTTGCAAATATATTTTAAATAATATCTATCTTATTAATAATAGTTTATTAAATTTATTTTGATCATTATTATAATATCTAGCAGTGTAATTATTTATATTGAATTTAAATGACTTATAATTATAAAGATTATTATAACTAAATTTTAAATTTTATTTGGAAAAAAATTTAAAAATTATTATATTTTCAAAGGTTATAACCTTCAAAAATTAAAAAAATAATAAAAATGAATTTTTTGTTATATCATTGTTTAAATAAAACTTATAAACCACTAAATGCCTAAACACTTAAACCTCTAAACTCCTAAACACAAAAGCCCTTAAATACTTAAACCTTTAAACTAGTAAACCTTAAATATAATTTAAACAATTTATTAAAATATTAATTACAAAATAAATTATGAGTGATACAAATATAATTTAAATAATTTATTTTTATAAAAAAAGTATAAGCTAATAAAAAGAAGCAAAAACTAAAAAAAAATTATTATTTAATAATTAATTCTACTTTGATTTTGAATATTTTTATGCTTTTCAATTATATTTTAATTTATATCAATCATATTAATAATAGCATATTAATTTATTTTTTGATAATTGATATCATATCTATCAATAAAATTGATTATATTTAGTTTATATTATATATAATTATAATGATTATTATTACTAAATATTATAATCACATTTTTAAAAAATTTAAAATTATTATATTTTCAAAGGTAATAACCTTTGAAAATGTGAAAAAATAATAAAACTAATTTTTTTGTTATTTCATTGTTTAAATAAAACATATAAACCACTAAATGCCTAAAAACATAAATCACTAAAGTTATAAACAAAAAAACTTCTACATACTTAAAATATTAAACTGGCATACATTAATAATAATTCATAAATCCCATTTTAATTTTTATTCAGTATAATTTTAAATTTTTATTTTAATTATTTATCAGTTTATTTTTATAGAAATATTAATTACAAAATAAATTATTCGTGAGACAGATCAAATTTAAATTAGACTGGTATACCCAAACTAATAAAGAATAAATCTCAATATTATCTTTTTCATTATAATTTTAAATATTCATTTTAATTATTTATTTGTTTACTTTTATATAAATATTAATTAAAAAAATTATGAGTTAGACAAATATAATTTATATAAATTAATTTTCATCAAAAAAATATAGATAAACTTTTTAAAAGAAAAAAAATTTCAAAACAACAAATTATTATATAATAATATATTTTGATTTCTTTTGAATCATTTTTGGTTTTTTTAATATATTTTAATTGATATCTATCTTATTAATAATAGATTTTTAATTTATTTTTTGATCATTATTAGAATATTTATCAATCATATTATTATTGAATTTATATGATATATAAATATAATGTTATTATAACTAAATATTGAATTCACATTTAAAAAAAATTTAAAAATTATTATATTTCTAAATTTTATAACCATTGAAAATATCAAAAAATAATAAAAATAAATATTTTGTTATTTTATTTTTTAAATAAAACCAATAAACCACTAAATGCATACACAATAAAATCAGTAAACTTTTAAGGCCCTTAATGCCTAAATACTTAAACCATTAAACTAGAATATACTACTTAATAATTAATAAATCTAATTTTTATTTCAATTTATTATTATTTTCAATATTCATTTTAATTCGTAATAAGTTTATTTTATAAAAATATTTATTACAAAATAAATTATGAGTGTGACAAATATAATTTAAATAATTTATTTTTAATCATAAAAAATATTTACGCTTATAAAAGAAGTATAATTTTAAAAATTAAAAATTATTATCCATTAATATTTTTTACTTTAATTTTGAATCAATTTTGGTTTTGTAAATATTTTTTAATTAATATCAATCTTATTAATAATAGATTATTAATTTACTTTTTGATAATTATTATAATATCTATCATTAAAATTGTTTATATTGAATTTATACGATATATAATTAGTAAGATTAAAATAATTATACATAGTATTCACATTTCAAAAAATTTTAAATATTATTATATTTTCAAAGGTTATAACCTATGAAAATGCGAAAAAATTACAAACTTTTTTTTGTTATTTTATTGTTTTAAAAATCATATAAACCACTAAATGCTTACATACATAAATTGCTAAAGTCATAAATGACAAAACCTCTAAATACTTAAACTATTAAACTTGTATACATTAATAATAAATCTTAAATCTCATTTTAATTTTTATTCAGTATAATTCTAAATTTTTATCTTAATTATTTATCAGTTTTTTTTATAGAAATATTAATTACAAAATAAATTATTAGTGAGACGGATCTAATTTAAATTAAACCAGTATCACTAAATAATAAATAATAAATAACAAATCTTATTTTTTTATAATTATAAATATTCATTTTAATTATTTATTTGTTTATTTATATATAAAAATTAATTACAAAATAAATTATGAGTCAGACAAATATAATTTATATAAATTATTTTTCATCAAAAAAATATAGATAATCTTTTTAAAAGAAAAAAAATGCAAAAACAAAAAATTATTAAATAGTAATATATTTTTCTTTGCTTTTGAATCATTTTAAGTTTTGTAATTATATTTTAATTAATATCTATCTTATTATTAATGGATTATTAATTTATTTTTTGATAATTATTAGAATATCTATTAAAAAAATTATTTATATTGAATTTATATAATATATAAAAATAATGATTAGTATAACTAAATATTGTATTCACATTTGAAAAAAATTTAAAAATTATTATATTTTCAAAGGTTATAACCTTTGAAAATATCAAAAAATAATAAGAATAAATTTTTGTTAATTTATTTTTTAAATAAAACCTATAAACCACTCAATGCTAGGGGTGCTCATGGGACGGGAAGGCATGGGGATTACAAATCTCTAGTCCATTCCCACAGTTCGGAGATTTTTTTAAGATCCAGACCCGTCCCATAGGTTGAAAAAATCATGATTGGATGGGATGGAGATCGGGGATTTTGGGTAGGATAAAATGGTTCCGGACAGAATGGAGTTCGGACATTTTTTTCGATTTTTTTTCTTCAAACCAAGTTATTTCATGTCGAAACCTTTTGTTGTACCATTTATCATTCCTTAGTTATGTATCTTTCAAACTCAAATTGGGCCAATTTTGTTTTGTCAAATAGGCTGAATACCGCAAACGAGTTCCATTACCTTGTAAAAAGCTTTGATGTGCAGAAAAGTATAGAAATGTTTAATATAACGGGACCAAGTTGTGTGCTTAATTTGGTTATTTATTTTTTCACAAGTTGGCTTTGTTCAGGCGAGTGAAAGCTAACCATAATAGCAATACTAAATTTTTTAAACAATTGCTTAAAATATTAAGGAATAGCTAAAGATGACCACAAACATTTGTAGCAGCAACTACTACTTAAGTAATTGTAAAATTAGGTAGCTTAATATAACAAAAAAATACAACTAATAACAACCATGATAATTATGATTTCAAAGATCCGTCCCGGAACAGCAACGAACATCCAAACCGAATTAATTATCTGTTCCACAATTCCACCCTTTTCTTCCTCTAATGTAGATGGACAACCAAAAATGAAAACGTGTTAATCATGTAGACATAAATTTCTAAGATGAAAGGGTAATAAAAAAATAAAATATTACCTTATAAATTTAATACACCCATTCCAAATTTAGTTGGCCAACTATAGTTGGAGGAATATTTGGATCTTGTGACCCCTCTGAAAATTGTAATTGAACCATATTTTTATTAAATTGAATGAATGAAATAAGTAAAGGTGAAATTAAAATTTACAAGATTTGTATACTAACCTGATTCATTATCATCAAGGTCTTGAACTAATTCTTCAATTTCAATAGGTTCGTTTGATCTTCTTAACCAATCTTGTAGACATATAAGAACATCAGCTGTATTATGTGTTAAAGAACTCCTAAATTTATTTAAAGTTCTCCCCCCAGTGCTAGATGTAGATTCGTAGGCCATAGTAGATGCTTGGATAGCTAATACATCCCTTGCTACATTTTCCAAAGAAGGATACCTAACCTCATTTACCTTCCACCAGTTTAGAAGATCAAAATCAATTCTATTTTTTTCAAGTTTGTCCTCCAAGTACCTATCCAACTTTTCCAAAGCTACAACTTCTTGTTCTTTCTCCAAATCAACAAAAAAACTATCAACATAAGTATCACTACCATCAAAGAAATCATCATTTTTCTTCAACACAGTAGAATAGAAATCATCTTCTTTTGATTCATCTTCATTTAAATCTTTATAATCATTCATCATCTCATTTAAGGCATTTATAACCTTTTTCACCAAATTTTTAGCCAATTCCTCTCTATAATGCTGAGTGTACTTAACCTCGAGATATTTGAGCTTATATATAGGATCCAACACTACTGCTACAAAAAGGATAATATTTATTGAATTTATCCCTTATTTTCATACCCATTTCAGACACCATTGTATCTCTACTATTTTCACAAAGGTTAATTTTTTTCAAAATTCGAATAATCTCAGGAAAATAATTTATAAACGAGCCAGAAAATTTAAAAGTTACCTCATAAAAAGTTTTCAACAAATGAGCCAAAATTTTGGCATTTGTTCAGTCTCACTCAGTTGGAACATTTAAACCAAACTCCTTCAAAGACCTTTTGTCTTTGTCCTCCAACTTAACAAATTCTTTTTGATATTTTATATCAGTTTGCAGCATCAAATATGTTGAATTCCATTTGTAGGACAATCTAATTGCAAATAAGATCCATATGTCAAGTTTGCTTCTTCAACACATAACTTAAACATATCTAATCTTTTAGGACTGCTCCTCACATATTTCACCACACCTCTAATTTTTTGAATAGCACCCTCAACTACTACAATGCCATCTCTGATAATTATGTTTAGGATATGAGCACAACATCTCATATGAAAATGCTCGCCTCTCAAAGGTACAACACTTTTCTTCACAAGCCTTTTTTTCAATTGTTCAACTGCAACATTATTATTTGATGCATTGTCAATAGTAATGCACATCAACTTTCTCAAACCTCATTCATTCATGCAAAACTCAATAGCATTTCTAATATTAACTCCAGAATGACTTTTAATTACACAAAAGTTCAATGGCCTTTTATGCATATTTTTTTGAGAATCAATGAAATTAACAGTCAAACATATATAAGACAAATTTTGAATGCTAGTCCAAGTGTCGGTAGTCAATGAAACTCTACAACAATGATATGATATGCTATCTAATAATTTCTTCTTTTCCTTCACAAACAAAGAAAAACAATCTCTTAGTGTGGGATGCCTAGATGGAATTTTAAATTGAGGCACACTAACTTCACAAAACTCCTTAAACTCACTCCTCTCAACAAAATAAAAAGGCAATTCATCTTTTATGATCATTTTCACCAAAGCCTCCCTAACTAGTTGTTTATCAGATTGCCAACAAGTTAATTTGTTATCCTCTAAACTAGTACCTTTAGTGAAACTCAGCAAAGATTGTGACTTGTCTTAACCTTTGTGAGCTTCTATTAATTCTTTTTTTTGGGTGGAAATTTCCTACAAGTCTCTCTTAAGTATTTCCATAAACCCAAAGTACCTTGATCACTTTTTGCCAAATATTCTTTCCAACACCATATACAAGCTGCCCTACCAGTTTCATTTCACTCTAAATCAACCAATATCTCATAAGTTTCCCAAATAGCAGACTTATACTTTTTATGAGCTAGTAGTTCAGATGTACCTTGACTTTCTTTTACAATTGGAATTGAAGAAACTGTCGTAACAATAGGAGGGTTCATGAAAGGATGATGATTGGATTTACCAGTACTTAGATCATTTGAGATGTGAACATCTTCAATTTATTGTATTTTTCGTTTACCGTTGGTTTGTGCCATCTACATTGCCATTAATTAATATGATATGTTAAGCATAAATACATATAATTATTTTAAACAAGCAAGCACTACAAAACTGACGGTAACACAATCAGCTCACTCATTCGGCACAACCACAACACCACAACCAATACTCAACAAAGCTGACTAAGACACATAATAATAATAATTAAACACTCAATTCTCATCACAAAAATAAACCAAAAGGCTGGTGTCATCTGAGACACGGTGGATTCAACCAGAAGTGTGTTGGACAAGGGCTGGACCTAACTGAACATGGCTGGAATGGCGTGAGGTGTCCTGGAACTCATCGCAACATCAATAGGTGTGTCGGAATTGGATGGGCAGTAGCGGAATTGGTGGCATCTTCATGTTATATATATGCTCCTGGTTCAAGTATAGGTTTTTTAGGACGGGACGGTTCTTGAGATGGATATTTCCTAAGATCCAGAACCATCCCAAAAGAAAAAATACGTGACAGAATAGGATGGGAAAAGTCAAAGTCAACGGATTTTCTCAGTCCCGATTCTTTTGGGACAAGACTTCGGGTCGGGTAAAAAATCTCCGAGTCCCGTGAGTAGGCCCTACTAAATGCATATAAAGTTAAATCAGTAAACTCCTAAACCCCGTAATGCCTAAATACATAAACCATTAAACAGCTAAATACTACTTAATAATTTACAAATCTAATTTTTATTGAAATTTATTATATTTTTAAATATTCATTTTAATTATTTATTAATGTATTTGTTTAGAAATATTTATTACAAAATAAATTATGAGTGGGACAAATATAATTTAAATAATATATTATTTATCTAATAAAAATATATGCTTATAAAAGAAGTATAAATTTAAAAAATAAAAAATATTATCAAGTAATATAAGTTACTTTAATTTTGAATCAATTTGGGTTTTGTAAATATTTTTTAATTAATATCTATCTTAATATTAATAGTTTATAAATTTAATTCTTGATCATTATTATAAAATCTATCAATAAAATTATTTATATTAAATTTATATGATATATAATTATTAATATTATTATAA
This sequence comes from Sapria himalayana, assembly GCA_029783825.1. NCBI lineage: Eukaryota > Viridiplantae > Streptophyta > Magnoliopsida > Malpighiales > Rafflesiaceae > Sapria > Sapria himalayana. The sequence goes on from JAREIK010002711.1 coordinate 53,568, forward strand.
CAAAATATTGTATTAAAATTTTAAAAAATTTTAAATATTATTATATTTTCAAATGTTAACCTATGAAAATGATAAAAAATTATAGAAATTTTTTTTGTTATTTTATTTTTTTCAATAAAACCTCTAAACCACTAAAAGCCTAAAAACATAAATCGCTAAACTCCTAATGACAAAACCTCTATATACTTAAATCATTAAACTGGTATACATTAATAATAAATCATAAATCTCATTTTAATTTTTATTCAGTATAATATTAAATTTTTATTTTAATTATTTATCAATTTATTTTATAGAAATATTAATTACAAAATAAATTATTAGCGAGATAGATCTAATTTAAACTAAACCTGTATCTCTAAATAATAAATAATAAATCTTATTTCTTTTCATTATAATTTTAAATATTCATTTTAATAATTTATTTGTTTATTTATATATAACTATTAATTACAAAATAAATTGAGTTAGACAAATATAATTTATATAAATTATTTTTCATTAAAAAATTATTGATAAACTTTTTAAAAGAAAAAAAAATTTCAAAACATAAAATTATTATATAGTAATATATTTTGCTTTTCTTTTGAACCATTTTAGGTTTCGTAATTATATTTTAATCGATATCTATCTTATTAATAATAGGTTATTAATTTATTTTTTGATCATTATTAGAATATTTATCAATAAAATTGTTTATATTTAATTTATATGATATATAAATATAATGATTATTATAAATAAATATTGTATTCACATTTTAAAAAAAATTAAAAATTATTTAATTTTCAAAGGTTATAACCTTTGAAAATATCAAAAAATAATAAAAATAAGTTTTTTATTTTTTTAATAAAACCTATAAACCACTAAATTCATACACAGTTAAATCATTAAACTTTTAAACCCCATAATGCCTAAATACATAAACCATTAAACCGCTATATACTAATTAATAATTAATAAATCTAATTTTTATTTCTATTTATTATAAAATTTAAATATTCATTTTAATTATTTATTAGTTTATTTTTATAGAAATATTTATTACAAATTAAATTATGAGAGCGACACATATATTTTAATTAATTTATTTTTAATCAAAAAAAATATATTCTTATAAAAGAAGTAAAAATTTAAAAATTAAAAATTATTTTCCAGTAATATATTTTTATTTATTTTGAATCAATTTGGGTTTTGTAAATAATTTTTTAATTAATATTAATCTTTTTATCATTAGTTTATTAATTTAAATTTTATCATTATTATATTATCTATCAATAAGATTGTTTATATTGAATTTATATGATATATAATTATTAATATTATTATAACTAAATATTGTATTCACATTTCAAAAAATTTTAAATATTATTATATTTTCAAAGGTTATAACCTATAAAAATGAGAAAAAATTACAAATTTTTTTTTTATTTTATTATTTAAATAAAACCTATAAACCACTAAATGCCTAAAAACATAAATTGCTAAACTGATAAACAACAAAACCTTTAAATACTTAAACTATTAAACAGGTGTACATTAATAAAAAATCATAAATCTCAATTTAATTTTTATTAAGTATAATTTTAAATTTTTATTATAATTATTTATAAGTTTATTTATATAGAAATATTAATTACAAAATAAATTATTAGTGAGACAGATCTAATTTAAATAATTTATTTTTCATCAAAAAAATATATATCTTTAAAAAAGAGGCAAATTTTTTTTTAAAAGAATTTATTATTTAGTAATATATTTTATTTTTATTTTGCATCTTTTTAGATTTTGCAATTATATTTTAATAAAAAGATTGATCATTATTATTAATAGTTCTTATTAATAATATTTTATTAATTTTGTATTGATTATTATTATAATATCTATTAATAAAATAATTTATATTGAGTTTACATTTTATATAATTATTAAGATTATTATTATTGAATATTATATTCACATTTAAATAAAATTAAAAATTATTATAATTTCAAAGGTTATAACCTTCAAAAATTAAAAAAAATCAAAAAATATCAAAAAATTAATTTTTTTTTTCCATTCTTTAAATAAAAACTATAAATAACTAAAGGCCTAAACACTTAAATCTCTAAACCCCAAAACACCTAAATACGTAAACCATTAACCTAGTATATCCTGAATAATAAATAATAAATCTCTATTTTATTTGTATTCATTATAGTTTTAAATATACATTTTTATTATTTATTAGTTTATTTTTATAGAATTATAAATTAAAAATAAATTATAAGGAAGATATATATAATTTAAATAATTTACTTTTAATAAAAAAAATAAACTTATTAAACTTTGCAAAACATCAAATAAATTATTATTTAATAATATATTTTACTTTGATTTTGAATAAATTTACGTTTTTAAAATATATTTTAAATAAAATCTTTTTTATTAATAATAGTTTATTAATTTATTTTTTGGTCTTTAATATAATATCTATCAATATAATTGTTTATATTGAATTTACATGATATATAATTATTAAGATTATCATAACTAAATATAGTATTCACATATAAATAAAATTTAAAAATTATTATATTTTCAAAGGTTATAACCTTCAAAAATGATAAAAAATAACAAAAATAAATTATTTGTTATATCATTGTATAAATTAAACTTATAAACCATTAAAAGCCTAAAGACATAACTCTCTAAACTCCTAAACCCCGAAGCCCCTAAATACTTAAACCTTTAAACTCGTAAACCTTAAATATAATTTAAATAATATTTTGAAATATTAATTACAAAATAAATTATAAGTGATACAAATATAATTTAAATTATTTATTTTTAATCAAAAAAAAATATACGCTCATAAAAAGAAGCAAAAACTAAAAAACAAAAATTGTGATATAGTAATAAATTTTACATTGTTTTTGGATCAATTTAGGTATTTAATATTATTTTAATTTATATCTATCATATTAATAATAACATATTAATTTATTTTTTGATAATTGATATCTTATCTATCAATAAAATTGTTTATATTTATTTTATATTATATAATTATAATGATTATTATTACTAAATATTGTATTCACATTTTTAAAAAAATTTAAAATTATTATATTTTCAAAGGTTATAATTTTTGAAAATGTGAAAAAAAATAAAAAATATTTTTTTTTGTTATTTCATTGTGTAAATAAAACCTATAAACCAAAAAATGCATAAAAACATAAATCACTAAACTCCTAAATGATAAAACCTCTAAATACTTAAACCAGTAAACTGGTAAACATTAATAATAATTCATAAATCTCATTTTAATTTTTATTCAGTATAATTTTAAATTTTAATTTTAATTATTTATCAGTTTATTTTTATAGAAATATTAATTACAAAATAAATTATTAGTGAGAGATCTAATTTAAATTAAAATAGTATCCCTAAATAATAAATAATAAGTCTCATTTTTTTTCATTATAATTTTAAATATTCATTTTAATTATTTATTTGTTTATTTATATATAAATATTATTTACAAAATAATTTGAGCTTGACAAAAATAATTTATATAAATTATTTTTCATCAAAAAATTATACATAAACTTTTTAAAAAAAAAAAAATTTTCAAAACATAAAATTATTATATAGTAAAAAATTTTTCTTTGATTCTAAATCATTTTAGGTTTTGTAATTTTATTTTAATTGATATCTATCTTATTAATAATAAATTATTAATTTTTTTTTGATCATTATTAGAATATTTATCATTAAAATTGTTTATATTGAATTTATATGATATATAATTATAATGATTATTATAACTAAATATTATATTTACATTGAAAATAATTAAAAAATTATTATATTTTCAAAGGTTATCATCTTCGAAAATGAGATAAAATCACAAAAATAAATTTTTTGTTATTTTATTGTTTATATAAAACCTATAAACTACTAAATGCCTAAATGCTTAAATCATTAAACTGATAAACTCCTAAACCACAAAACCATTAAATACTTGAACATTTAAACCATGTTTAAAGGTTTAAGTATTTATAAATAATGTATAAATATCTATCAATAAATAATAGTTTATTAATTTATTTTTTGATCATTATTATATTTATATTTATATTTAGTTTATTAATATCTATCAATATAATTGTTTATTTTTAATTTACATGATATATAATTATTAAGTTTATTATAACTAAAAATTGTATTCACATTTGAAAAAAATTTAAAAATTATTATATTTATAAATGTTATAACCTTCAAAATTGATAAAAAATTTGAAAAATAATTTTTTTATTATTTCAATATTTAAATTAAACATATAAACTACTAAATGCCTAAATACTTAAATCACTAAACTCCTAAACTCCTAAATACTTAAACCATTAAACCGGTATACCCTAAATAATTAATCATAAATCTCATTTTTATTTGTATTCATTATAATTTCAATATTCATTTTAATTATTTATTAGTTCATTTTTATAGAAATATTAATCGCAAAATAAAATTATGAATGAGCCAAATATAATTTAAATAATTTATCTTCATCAAAAAAATTTATAAGATTATAAAAAGAATAAAAAATTTAAAAATAAAAAATTATTATTTAATAATAAATTTTACTTTAATTTTGAATCGTTTTAGGTTTTGCAAATATATTTTAATTAATATCTATCTTATTAATTAAAGTTTATTAATCTATTTTATGATCAGTATTATAATATCGATCAATAAAATTATTTATATTGAATTTACATGATATTTAATTTTTATGATTATTATAATTAAATATTGTTTTAACATTTGAAAAAAAATAAAAATAATAATATTTTCGATGGTTATAACATTGAAAATGACAAAAAATCATATATAAAATTTTTATGTTATTTACTTATTTTTATAAAACCTATAAACCACAAAATACATAAATACTTAAATTACAAAACTCCTAAACCCTGATACTGCTGCACCACACACACATAGCGATGGACCACAGTACACACGTGCACATATTCTTGTCCATTTTGCTGTAGCATTTAGAGGGGCCAGAAACTCTTGAAAGCAACCAGAATTATGGGCCACCATCTTGTAGAGGGCCCCACTAGCAAGCCGGGATGATAACATATAGACACATGACGAAACCGAGCAAAGTGGTCGCGAGTAAGCCCAAGAGTAGCTAGGAGTGGTTACCACTAGCCGTATCATGCAGCATAGAGGGCCACCCAACCGTCGCCCAATAGGAGTAGCGGGTAATCCATGATTAATTAGAGAGCCGGCAAAATCAGAAGCATCACCAAGTTGGGCCAATAAGCAATGGAGTCCAGACCAGCCACGCGGGAGCAAAAGATTCAAACTTGTAGTTTATGTTTGTAGTCTTATTTGTATTTTGGACTTTGTATACACCATTTACTATTAGAGATGGATCATGACATATTCACACACACAATCTTCTCTATTCTCTATGTAGCATGCAATGAGGGCAACTGGACCAATGAGTATCTTTAAGTGGGGCCTACTAATGCATTTTGTAAATACACATTAGGCGATTCTACACTCCCGGGAGCAGAAGACCCATATTTATAGCATTTTGTAATTTTACTTGTATTCTAGCTTGGTTGTAGGCGTAGTTAATTAGATTATGAGATGGACCTCATCACACATGCACACCGATGCATGCATTTTTTTGATATTTTGTCGGTGCAACATACAGCCACTTCTTGGAGCTCGAGAAGGAAGCATTCAAACCAAAGAGATACTCTTTTGAAGATCATTGGAGCAAAAGAATGGGGAATTCAGATGTGAGAATGAATTGACAAAGTGCCGTAGATATGGACTTGTGGATTTATGGTTATTTAGTTTTACATGTATTCCATTGCATACCAATTACATTGGCAAATGCTTGATGCTACATGTCACACACATGCACAATCTTATATTTGCATTGTTTTAATATGGTGCATCATTCATGTTCCTTCAAAATGCTTGTACTAATCCGAATGGAAAGGACGCAGTGCACATAATGACTCAATTCCAACTCTGAAGTCCGGTAATGCCAAGTGATTTTAGTTGTATTCGTACGCTTGGAATTATTAGGCTTTATGTTTTTTTATCTATTTTATGCATAAAATCATTAAGGTGCATAGGATTTGGTGGGAAGGCCTAAATTAGTCAGCTTTTTAGTCTCTTATAAGTTGTGTGCCTAGATGATAAATAAAGTGCGTATTTTCAAAAAAAAACAAAAAAAAACCATAAACCCTAAACTTTAAATCCTAAACCATTAACCATAAACTAAAAGCCTAACCCATAAACCCTAAATCCTAAATCTCATGTTTTGAACTTTTATAATCAAATGACTAAGTGTTAAATTTAAATTGAAATTCACAACTTTTAGGAATGTCACACATTTATCTTTTTGTATATGTAACACGAAGTCATGACTCAAGGGGTGAGTTATGAATTTAGTCTCTTTCTTGCTTTAGATTATTGTAGCATTAGCAATGGTCATGATCGTATATTTTGTCTCTAGAACTCAAAATCATATCGATGAGAATATGCCATAACTTGTGTCTCTCTGTTGAACATATTGTTATGGCACTAAGAATGATCATGAATACATATTTAATCACTATAATACTGGGTCACAGTATTGGATATGACCATAGCTTGTGCATTTTATCTTTATACTGCAAACTCATTGCACTAGGAATGATTATAACTTTGGACATTCCTCATGAGAAAAAGTCATGACCCTAGATTTAGTTAAAGCTCGAGTACTACTCTTTATAACTTTCTATAGCTAAAATTCTTGGGATTGGAAATATCACTATGGCTTTTCCTTTGATTTGTGACCTCATGTGTCAATATGCAAGACTAATATTTTGAGCAATGATTAAAACCTTTTATACATTTGAATATGATTCATTTACACCTTTTTGGGTATCATGAGCTTGTATACATAACTCATTTAATATAAAAAAAAGAAATGATACATTTTATATCTACGAGGATATAAAAAAAGGGCTTAGACATGCCAACAAAATAAATTTTTTGATTCTTGATTGAAAGAGAGCCCATACTTCTTGCCCTGCTAAAACCACCCTGGGGCTAGGTTGTTCTAATAGGCTACAAGATGGTTATTTTTTTAGAGGTGAACTATGTTTTAAAAAAAATTGCTTTGAGTTTGTGCATGATAGATATTTTAGAAGAAATTATAATAATCAATATAAATAGCATCCTGAACAACTAGCTATTTCAACACATAGTGGTACAACTTTGGTTTAGTCTATTAGCAGACTGAGTCAAATTCCCTTTAATAGCCCATTGATTCAACATCAAATATGATGAGACATAATAGAGATAAAGAAAAAGCTACTATTATTTTGTTTAAAGCTTTAGCAATCATTCTAGAATTGAGAGAAGAACAAAATAAATTATTTTAATTATTCAATATAATTTTAATTATTTATCAGTTTATTTTTATAGAAATATTAATTAAAAATAAATTATTTGTGAGACAGATCTAATTTAAATTAAACCGATATATCCTAAATAATAAAGAATAAATCTCATTTCTTTTACATTTTAATTTTAAATATTCAAATTTAATTATTTATTTGTTTATTTTTATATATATATTAATTACAAAATAAATTATGAGTTACACAAATATAATTTATATAAATTATTTTTCATCAAAATAATATAGATAAACTTTTTAAAATAAAAAAAAATTTCAAAACAAAAAATTAATGTATATTAATATATTTAGCTTTGTTTCTGAATCATTTTAAGTTTTGTAATTATATAATAATTGATGTCTATCTTATTTATAATAGATTATTAATTTATTCTTTGATCATTATTAGAATATTTATCAATAAAATAGTTTATATTGAATTTATAAGATATATAAATATAATAATTTTTAAAACTAAATATTGAATTCACTTTTGAAAAAAATTTAAAAATTATTATATTTTCTAAGGTTATAACTTTTTAAAATATCAAAAAATAATAAAAAATAAAATTTTTGTTATATCATTTTTTAAATAAAATCTATAGATCATTAAATGCTTACTAACTTAAATCAATAAGCTAATAAATTTTGTAACCCCTAAATTCATAAACCTTTTAACAGCAATATACTACTTAATAAATAATAAATCTCATTTGTTTTTCTATTTATTATAATTTTAAATATTCATTTTAATTATTTATAGTTTAATTTTTTTGAAAACTTATTTACAAAATAAATTTCTAGTGTGACAAATATTATTTAAATAATTTATTTAAATAAAAAAATATAAGCTTATAAAAAGAAGGAAAAATTTAAAAACAAAAAATTATTATTTACTAATATATTTTACTTTGATTTTGAATCATTATATATAGGTTTTGCAATTATATTTTAATTGTGATCAATCTTATTAATAATAGTTTATTAATTTATTATTTGATCATTTTCATAATATCTAACAATAAAATTACTTATATTCAATTAAAATGTCTTATAATTATTAAGTTATTATAACTAAATATTATATTCACTTTTGAAACAAATTTAAAAATTATTATATTTTCAAAGGTTATAAATTTCAAAAATGATAAAAAATCACAAAATTAATTTTTTATTATTTTATAATTTAAATAAAACTTATAAACCACTAAATGCCTAAACATTTAAATCTATAGACTCCTAAACCCCAAAACCCCCTAAATACTTAAATCATAAAACCTATATAACCTAAATAATAAATATTGAATATCATTTTTATTTGTATTCATTATAATTTTAAATCTTCATTTTAATTATTTTTTAGTTTATTTTTATATAAATATTAATTACAAAATAAATAATGAGTGACACAGATATAATTTAAATAAATTATTTTTTATGAAAAAAAAATAAGCTTATAAAAATAAACAAAATTTCAAAAATTTAAAATTTTATTTAGTAATAAAATTTACATTGATTTTGAATTATTTTGAGTTCTGCAAATATATTTTAATTAATATCTATCTTATTAATAATAGCTTATTAATTTTTTTTTGATAATTATTATAATATATATTAAAACATTTTTTATATTGAATCTATAACAAATATAATTATTAAGATTATTATAACTAAGTATTGTATTCATATTTTAGAACTATTAAAAAATTATTATATTTTTAAAGGTTATAAACTTTGAAAATCACGAAAATTCATAAAAATAAATTATTTGATATTTCATTGATTAAATAAAACCCTTAAACACGAAAATGGGTAAACATATAAATCAATAAACTCCTTAACCCAAAACCATAAAAAACTTAAACAATAAAATAGTTATAGCCTAAATAATAAATCATAAATCTCATTTTTATTAGTATTCATTATAATTTTAAATATACATTTTAATTATTTATTAGTTTAATTTTATAGATATATAAATTAAAAAATATATTATTAGTGAGACAAATATAATTTAAATAATTTATTTTTAATCAAAAAATATATAGGCTTATAAATGGATACAAAAATTTAATAATCTAAAATTAATATTTCGTAAAATATTTCCCTTTGATTTTAAATCATTTTAGGTTTTGAAAATACATTTTAAACAATATTTATATGATTAATAATTGTTAATTGCTTTTTTATGATCATTATTATAATATATATTAATAAAATAGTTTATATTGAATTTACATGATATATAATTATTATGATTATTATAACTTCATATTATATTCTCTTATCAAAAAAAATTTTTAAATTATTATATTTTCAAAGGTTATAACATTCAAAATTGAAAAAAAAAAACAAAAATAAATTTTTTGTTATTTTATTTTTTACATAAAACCTATAAACCACTCAATATCTAAATTCTAAAATGACAAAACTCCTAAACACCGAAGCCCATAAATACTTAAAACATTAAATTAGTATAGTCCAAATAATAAATCATAAATCTAATTTTTATTAGTATTCATAATAATTTTAAATATTCAATTTAATTATTTATCAGTTTAGTTTTATAGAAATATTAATTACAAAATAAATTATTAGTGTGACATATAAAGTTTAAATAATTTATTTATCATTAAAAAAATGCTGATAAAAAAAGGCAAATTTTTAAAAATAAATAATTATTAATTAGTAATATATCTTATTTTGATTTTGAATCATTTTAGATTTTACAATTATTTTTTATTTTATATCATTCTTATAAATGCTAGTTTATTAATTTATTTATTGATCATTATTATAATATCTATCAATAAAATTATTTATATTGAGTTTACATTATATATAATTATTAAGATTATCATAACTAAATATTATATTCACATTTAAAAAAAATTAAAAATTATTATATTTTCAAAGGTTATAAACTTCAAAAATTAAAAAAAATCAAAAAATTAAATTTTTTGTTTTTTCATTATTTAAATAAAAACTATAAATCACTAAAGGTCTAAACAATTTAAACACTAAACTCCTAAACCACAAAACACCTTAATACTTAAATCATTAAACCGATATATCCTAAAAAATAAATAATAAATCTCAATTTTATTTGTATTCATTATAATTTTAAATATTCATTTTAATTATTTATTAGTTTATTATTATTGAATTTTAAATTATAAAATAAATTATGAGAAAGACAAATATAGTTTAAATAATTTATTTTTAATAACAAATATATAAATTTATAAAAAACAAAAAATTAAAAAAATTATTATTTAGTAATATATTTTTTAATTTGATTTGAATAAATTTAGATTTTCCAAATACTTTTTAAATAATATCTATTTTATTAATAATAGTTTATTAATTTATTCTTTGATCATTATTATAATATCTAGCAATGTAATTGTTTATATTGAATTTAAATGACTTATATTTATGAAGATTATTATAAATAAATATTATATTTACATTTGAAAAAAATTTAAAAATTATTATAATTTCAAAGGATATAACCTTGAAAAATTAGAAAAGAAAAAAAAATAAACTTTTTGTTATATCATTGTTTAAATAAATCTTATAAACCACTAAATCCCTAAACACTTAAATCTCTAAACTCCTTAACACAAAAGCCCCTAAATACTTAAACCTTTAAAGTCGTAAACCTTAATTATAAGTTAAATAATTTATTTAAATATTAATTACAAAATAAATTTTGAGTGATACAAATTTAATTTAAATAATTTATTTTTCATCAAAAAAAAATATAAGCTTATAAAAAGAAGTAAAAACTGAAAAAGAAAAATTATTATTTAGTAATAAATTTTACTTTGATTTTGAATAATTTTAGGTTTTGCAATTATATTTTAATTTATTTCTATCATATTAATAATAATATATTAATTAATTTTTTGATAATTGATTTAATATCTATCAATAAAATTCTCTATATTTTATTTAGATTATATATAATTTTAATGATTATTATTACAAAATATTGAATTCATATTTTAAAAAATTTTAAAATTATTATATTTTCAAAGGAAATCCTATAAATCCTTTGAAAATGCGAGAAAATATCAAAAATAATTTTTTTATATTTCATTTTTTAAATAAATCTTATAAACCACTAAATGCCTAAACACTTAAATCAATAACTCCTAAATCTCTAAAATGCTAAAAAGATAATCCTTTTAAACTAGTATACCCTAAATAATAAATAATAAATCTCAATATTATTTTTTAATTATAATTTAAAATATTCATTTTAATTATTTATTCATTTATTTTTATATAAATATTAATTAAAAAAATAAATTATGAGTTAGAAAAATATAATTTATATAAATTATTTTTCATCGAAAAATATAGATAAACTTATAAAAAGAATAAAAATTTTAAAAACTAAAATTTATTATATAGTAATATATTTTGCTCTCCTTCTAAATCATTTTAGATTTTGTAATTATATTTTAATTGATATCTATCTTATTAATAATAGATTATTAATTTATTTTTTGATCATTATTAGAATATTTATCAATAAAATTGTTTATTTTGAATTTATATGATATATAAATATAATGATTATTATAACTAAATATTGAATTTAATTTTGAAAAAAATTTAAAAATTATTAAATTTAAAAGGTTATAACCTTTGGAAATATAAAAAAATAATAAAAATATATTTTATATTATTTTATTTTTTAAATAAAACCTATAAACCACTAAATGCATAAACAGTTATATCAGTAAACTTTTAAACCCCGTAATGCCTAAATACATAAACAATTAAACCACTATTTACTAATTTATAATTAATAAATTGAATTTTTATATCAATTTATTATTATTTTAAATATTCATTTTAATTATTTATTAGTTTATTTATATCGATATTTTTATTACTAAATAAATTATGAGTGCGACACATATACTTTAAATAATTTATTTTTAATCAAAAGATATATATACGCTTTTAAAAGAAGTATTATTAAAAATTAAAAATTATTATCAACTAATAAATTTTACTTTAATTTTCAATTAATTTGGGTTTTGTAAATATTTTTTAATTAATATCTATCTTATTATAAATAGTTTATTAATTTAATTTTTGATCATTATTATAATATCTATCAATAAAATTGTTTATATTTATTTTATATGATATATAATTATTAAAATTATTATAACTAAATATTGTATTCAAATTTTAAAAAATTTTAAATATTATTAAATTTTCAAAGGTTATAAACTTAAAAATTAGAAAAAAAATAAAAATAATTTTTTTGTTATATCATTGTTTAAATAAAACCTATAGACCATTAAATGCCTAAACACTTAAATCTATAAACTCCTAAACACAAGAGCCACTAAATACTTAAAACATTAAACTCTTAAACCTTAAATATAATTTAAATAATTTATTTTTAATCAAAAAAAATTAAATCTTATAAAAAGAAGCAAAAACTAAAAAGCAAAAATTATTATTTGGTAATAAATTTTACTTTGATTTTGAATAATTTTAGGTTCTGCAATTATATTTTAATTTATATCTATCATATTAATAATAGCATATTAATATATTTTTTGATAATTGATATCATATCTATCAATAAAATTTTTTATATTTAGTCTATATTATATATAATTATAATGATTCTTATGTCTAAATATTGTATTCATATTTTTAAAAAAAATTAAATTTTTATATTTTCAAGGTAACCTTTGAAAATGTTAGAAAATATCAAAAATAATTTTTTTGTTATTTCATTGTTTAAATAAATCATATAAACTACTAAATGCCTAAACACTTAAGTCAAAAACTCCAAAATCTCAAAAACCCTAAATAGATAATCCTTTTAAACTGGTATACCCTAAATAATAAATAATAAATCTCAATATTATTTTTTTAATTATAATTTAAAATATTCCTTTGATTATTTATTCGTTTATTTTATTTAATATTAAGTACAATATAAATTATGGGTTAAACAAATATAATTATATAAATTAGTTTTCATCAAAAAATATAGATAAACTTATAAAAAGAAGAAAAAATTTCAAAACAAGAATTTATTTATATTAATATAATTTGCTTTCCTTCTGAATAATTTTAGGTTTTGTAATTATATTTTAATTGATATATATCTTATTAATAATAGATATTAATTATTTTTGATGATATTTACAATATTTATCAATAAATTATATATATTACATTTATATGAAATATAAAAATAATGATTATTATAACTAAATATTGAATTCACATTTGAAAAAAATTTAAAATTATTAATTTTCAAAGGTTATACATTGAAAATATCAAAAATAATAAAAATAATTTTTTTGTTTATTTATTTTTTAAATAAAACCTATAACTACTAAATCATACACAGTTAAATTAGTAAACTCCTAAACCTCATAATGCCTAAATACATAAATCATTAAACTACTTTATACTACTTAATAATTAATAAATCAAATTTTTATTTCTATTAAAAATATTTTTAAATTTTATTTTAATTATTTATAGTTTAT
>JAREIK010002711.1:70571-103139 GCA_029783825.1 Sapria himalayana
ATTGATAAATATTGTAATAATGATCAATAAATAAATTAATAATCTATTATTAATAAGATAGATATCGATTAAAATATAATTACAAAACCTAAAATAATTCAAAATCAAAGCAAAATATATTACGATATAATAATTTTTTGTTTTAAATTTTTTTTTCTTTTAAAAAGTTTATGTATATTTTTTTGATGAAAAATAATTTATATAAATTATATTTGTCTAACTCATATTTTATTCTGTAATTAATATATTTATAAAAATAAACAAATAAATAATTAAAATGAATATTTAAAATTATAATGAAAAAAAATTAGATTTATTATTTAGGGATACCGGTTTAATTTAAATTCAATATTTCTCACTAATAATTTATTTTGTCATTAATATTTATATAAAAATACACTGATAAATATTTAAAATAAAAATTTTAAATTATACTGAATAAAATTTTAAATGAGATTTATGATTTATTATTAATGTATACCAGTTTAATGGATTAAGTATTTAGAGGTTTTTTCATTAGTTTTTTTACGATTTATGTTTTTATGCTTTTAGTGGTTTATACATTTTATTTAAAAAAATAAAATATCAAAAAAAATTTCTATAATTTTCTCATTTTCATAGGTTATAATCTTTGAAAATATAATTATATTTAAAATTTTTTGAAATGTCAATACAATATTTAGTTATAATAATATTAATAATTATATAATATATAAATTCAATATAAACAAATTTAATTGATATATATTATAATAATGATCAAAAATAAATTTATAAACTATTAATATTAAAATAGATATTAATTAAAAAATAATTACAAGACCCAAATTGATTCAAAATTATAGTAAAATATATTTCTGGATAACAATTTTTAATTTTTAAATTTTTACTTCTTTTATAAGCATAAATATTTTTTTAAATTATATTTGTCGCACTCATAATTTATTTTGTAATAAATATTTCTATAAAAATAAAGTATAAATAATTAAAATGAATATTAAAATTATAATTAAAGAAATAAAAATTAGATTTATTAATTATTAAGTAGTATATAGCAGTTTAAAGGTTTATGTATTTTGGCATTGCAGGGTCTATGAGTTTATTGATTTAACTGTGCATGCATTTAGTGGTTTATAGGTGTTATTTAAAAAAAATATCAAAAAATTTATTTTTTTTTATTTTTTGATATTTTCAAAGGTTATATTCGTTGAAAATATAATAATTTTTAAATTTTTTTCAAAAGTGATTACAATATTTAGTTATAATAATCATTATATTTATATATCATATAAATTCAATATAAATATTTTTATTGATAAAAATTCTAATAATGATCAAAGTATAAATTAATAATCAATTATTAATAAGATAGATATCAATTACTAATAATGAATATTTTAAATTATAATGAAAAAAAATAATATTGAGATTTATTATTTATTATTTAGGGTATACTAGTTTAAAATGATTATCTATTTAGGGTTTTCGAGATTTAGTAGTTATTGATTTAAGTATTTAGGCATTTAGTGGTTTATATGATTTATTTAAACAATGAAATAACAAAAAAATTATTTTTGTTTTTTTTTCACATTTTCAAAGGTTATAACATTTGAAAATATAATAATTTTAAAATTTGTTTAAAATGTGAATAAAATATTTAGTAATAATAATCATTATAATTATATATAATATAAACTAATTATAAATAATTTTATTGATAGATATGATATCAATTATCAAAAAATAAATTAATAAACTATTATTAATATGATAGATAAAAATTAAAATATAATTACAAAATGTAAACTGATTCAAAATCAATGTAAAATTTATTACTAAATAATAATTTTTTGTTTTTCAATTTTTACTTCTTTTTATAAGATTATTATTTTTTATTAAAAGTAAATTATTAATATTATATTTGTCTGACTAATTATTTATTTTGTAATTAATATTTATGTAAAAATTAAACTAATAAATATTTAAAATTATAATGAATACAAATTAAAATGAGATTTAAGATTTATTATTGATGTATATGTAATTTATTTTTTGATAATCTATTTGTATAAACAAATATTTTTTGTTTTTTAATATTTTCATGTAATTGTAGGAAAGGAAATATTAAGAAGTCGGGGATGCAGCAGTAGCACAATAATGGAGGTCTCGCTTACCTGACAGCGGGCCGAATTTGGAGCAGAACCTGACCCGTCTCAAGATCCAACCCGCTCCGATTAAATGAACCCAAAGAAATTTTAATATAAAATGTTTTGTAATTTTATTTTTGGGTCGCTGTTTTTGGACCCAAAAATTAAAATATATCTGTCTCATTCTAAATTTATTTTGTAATTAATTTTTTTTAAAAAATTAAAATATAAATAATTGAAATGAATATTTAAAATTATAAAAAATAGAAATAAAAATGAGATTTATTATTTATTTAGTAGTATACAGTTGTTATAAGGCTTATGTATTTAGGGGTTTCGGGTTTTATGAGCTACTGATTTAAGTAAGTAAACATTTAGTGGTCTATAGGTTTTATTTTAAAAAAATAACAAAAAATTTATTTTTTGTATTCTTTCTCATTTTTTAAGATTATAACCTCTGAAAATATAATAATTTTTAAATTTTTTTCAAAAGTGAATACAATATTTATTTATAATAATCATAATAATTATATATCATATAAATTCAATATAAATAATTTTATTGATAGATATTCTAATAATTATCAAAAAATAAATTAAAAATCTATTATGAATAAGATTGCTATTATTTAAAATATAATATCAAAACCTAAAATGATTCAAAAGCAAAACAAAATATATCACTAAATAATAATTATATGTTTTTAAATTGTTATGATTTTTATAAGCTTATCTATTTTTTGATGAAAAATATTTTTAACTCATAATTTATTTTATAATTAATAAATATATAAAAATAAAAAACTAAACAATCAAAATTAATTTTTTAAATTATAATGAAAACAAATAAAAATGAGATTTATTAATTAATATTTAGTATATACCTGTTTATACGATTATCTATATAGGGGTATCGGGATTTTGTAGTTTAATGAGTTAAGTGATTAGGCATTTAGCAGTTTATAGGTTTTATTAAACAATGAAATAATAAAACAAAATATTTTTTTTATTTTTTCACATTTTCAAAGGTTATAACCTTTGAAAATGTGAAAATTTTGAAATTTATTTCAAAAGTGATTATAATATTTAGTCATAATTATCATTATATTTATATATCACATAAATTCAATATAAACATTTATATTGATAAATATTACAATAATGATCAAAAAATAAATTAATAATCTATTAATAATAAGATATATATCATTTAAAATATAATTAAATATATTAAAATGATTTAGAAGCTAAGCAAAATAATTACTAAATAATAAATTTTTGTTTTGAAATTTGTTTTTAAAAATTTATTTATATTTTTTTTGATGAAAAATAATTTATATAAATTATATTTCTTTAACTCATAATTTATTTTGTAATTAATAATTATATAAAAATATACAAATAAATAATTAAAATAAATATTTAAAATTATAATGAAAAAAATGAGTTTTATTATTTATTATTTAGGGTATACTGGTTTAATTTAAATTAGATCTATCTAACTAATAATTTATTATATAATTAATATTTAAATAAAAAAAAGATAAATAATTAAAATAAAAATTTAAAATTAATCTGAATAAAAGTAAAAATAAAATTTATCATTTATTATTAATGTATACCAGTTTAATTGTTTAAGTATTTAGAGGTTTTATCATTTAGGAGTTTAGTGATTTATGTTTTTCGGCATTTAAAGGGTTATAGGTTTTATTTAAACAATAAAATAAAAAAAAATTAATTTTTTCGCATTTTCATAGATCATAATCTTTGAAAATATAATAATATTAAAATTCTTTTGAAATGTGAATACAATATTTAGTTATAATAATATTAATAATTATATATCATATAGATTCAATATAAACAATTTTATTGATATATATTATAATAATGCTCAAAAATTAAATTAATAAACTTTTAATAATAAGATAGATATTAATTAAAAAATATTTACAAAACCCAAATTGATTCAAAATTAAAGTAAAATATCTTAATTAATAAGAATTTTTAATTGTTTACTCATTATATAAGTGTAAATACTTTTATTTATTAAAAGAAATTATTTAAATAATATTTCTCGCACTCATAATTTATTTTGTAATAAATATTTCTATAGAAATAAACTAATAAATAATTAAAATAAATATTTAAAAATATTTTTAATAGAAATAAAAATTTGATTTATTAATTATTAAGTAGTATAAAGTAGTTTAATGATTTATGTATTTAGGCATTATGAGGTTTAGGAGTTTACTAATTTAACTGTGTATGAATTTAGTAGTTATAGGTTTTATTTAAAAAATAAATAAACAAAAAAATTATTTTTATTATTTTTTGATATTTTCAAATGTTATAACCTTTGAAAATATAATAATTTTTAAATTTTTTTCAAATGTGAATTCAATATTTAGTTATAATAATCATTATTTTTATATTTCATATAAATGTAATATATATAATTTTATTGATAAATATTGTAATAATAATCAAAAAATAAATTAATAATCTATTATTAATAAGATATATATCAATTAAAATATAATTACAAAACCTAAAATTATTCAGAAGGAAAGCAAATTATATTAATATATAATAAATTCTTGTTTTGAAATTTTTTCTTCTTTTTATAAGTTTATCTATATTTTTTGATGAAAAATAATTTATATAAATTATATTTGTTTAACCCATAATTTATATTGTACTTAATATTAAATAAAAATAAACGAATAAATAATTAAAAGGAATATTTTAAATTATAATTAAAAAAATAATATTGAGATTTATTATTTATTATTTAGGGTATACCAGTTTAAAAGGATTATCTATTTAGGGTTTTTGAGATTTTGGAGTTTTTGACTTAAGTGTTTAGGCATTTAGTAGTTTATATGATTTATTTAAACAATGAAATAACAAAAAAATTATTTTTGATATTTTCTAACATTTTCAAAGGTTACCTATGAAAATATAAAAATTTAATTTTTTTTAAAAATATGAATACAATATTTAGACATAAGAATCATTATAATTATATATAATATAGACTAAATATAAAAAATTTTATTGATAGATATGATATCAATTATCAAAAAATATATTAATATGCTATTATTAATATGATAGATATAAATTAAAATATAATTGCAGAACCTAAAATTATTCAAAATCAAAGTAAAATTTATTACCAAATAATAATTTTTGCTTTTTAGTTTTTGCTTCTTTTTATAAGATTTTAATTTTTTTTGATTAAAAATAAATTATTTAAATTATATTTAAGGTTTAAGAGTTTAATGTTTTAAGTATTTAGTGGCTCTTGTGTTTAGGAGTTTATAGATTTAAGTGTTTAGGCATTTAATGGTCTATAGGTTTTATTTAAACAATGATATAACAAAAAAATTATTTTTATTTTTTTTCTAATTTTTTAAGTTTATAACCTTTGAAAATTTAATAATATTTAAAATTTTTTAAAATTTGAATACAATATTTAGTTATAATAATTTTAATAATTATATATCATATAAAATAAATATAAACAATTTTATTGATAGATATTATAATAATGATCAAAAATTAAATTAATAAACTATTTATAATAAGATAGATATTAATTAAAAAATATTTACAAAACCCAAATTAATTGAAAATTAAAGTAAAATTTATTAGTTGATAATAATTTTTAATTTTTAATAATACTTCTTTTAAAAGCGTATATATATCTTTTGATTAAAAATAAATTATTTAAAGTATATGTGTCGCACTCATAATTTATTTAGTAATAAAAATATCGATATAAATAAACTAATAAATAATTAAAATGAATATTTAAAATAATAATAAATTGATATAAAAATTCAATTTTTAATTATAAATTAGTAAATAGTGGTTTAATTGTTTATGTATTTAGGCATTACGGGGTTTAAAAGTTTACTGATATAACTGTTTATGCATTTAGTGGTTTATAGGTTTTATTTAAAAAATAAAATAATATAAAATATATTTTTATTATTTTTTTATATTTCCAAAGGTTATAACCTTTTAAATTTAATAATTTTTAAATTTTTTTCAAAATTAAATTCAATATTTAGTTATAATAATCATTATATTTATATATCATATAAATTCAAATAAACAATTTTATTGATAAATATTCTAATAATGATCAAAAAATAAATTAATAATCTATTATTAATAAGATAGATATCAATTAAAATATAATTACAAAATCTAAAATGATTTAGAAGGAGAGCAAAATATATTACTATATAATAAATTTTAGTTTTTAAAATTTTTATTCTTTTTATAAGTTTATCTATATTTTTCGATGAAAAATAATTTATATAAATTATATTTTTCTAACTCATAATTTATTTTTTTAATTAATATTTATATAAAAATAAATGAATAAATAATTAAAATGAATATTTTAAATTATAATTAAAAAAATAATATTGAGATTTATTATTTATTATTTAGGGTATACTAGTTTAAAAGGATTATCTTTTTAGCATTTTAGAGATTTAGGAGTTATTGATTTAAGTGTTTAGGCATTTAGTGGTTTATAAGATTTATTTAAAAAATGAAATATCAAAAAATTTATTTTTGATATTTTCTCGCATTTTCAAAGGATTTATAGGATTACCTTTGAAAATATAATAATTTTAAAATTTTTTAAAAATATGAATTCAATATTTTGTAATAATAATCATTAAAATTATATATAATCTAAATAAAATATAGAGAATTTTATTGATAGATATTAATCAATTATCAAAAAATAAATTAATATGTTATTATTAATATGATAGAAATAAATTAAAATATAATTGCAAAACCTAAAATTATTCAAAATCAAAGTAAAATTTATTACTAAATAATAATTTTTCTTTTTCAGTTTTTACTTCTTTTTATAAGCTTATATTTTTTTTTGATGAAAAATAAATTATTTAAATTAAATTTGTATCACTCAAAATTTATTTTGTAATTAATATTTAAATAAATTATTTAACTTATAATTAAGGTTTACGACTTTAAAGGTTTAAGTATTTAGGGGCTTTTGTGTTAAGGAGTTTAGAGATTTAAGTATTTAGAGATTTAGTGGTTTATAAGATTTATTTAAACAATGATATAACAAAAAGTTTATTTTTTTTCTTTTCTAATTTTTCAAGGTTATATCCTTTGAAAATATAATAATTTTTAAATTTTGTTCAAATGTCAATATAATATTTATTTATAATAATCTTCATAAATATAAGTCATTTAAATTCAATATAAACAATTACATTGCTAGATATTATAATAATGATCAAAGAATAAATTAATAAACTATTATTAATAAAATAGATATTATTTAAAAAGTATTTGCAAAATCTAAATTTATTCAAATCAAATTAAAAAATTTATTAATAAATAATAATTTTTTTATTGTTTTGTTTTTTATAAATTTATATATTTGTTATTAAAAATAAATTATTTAAACTATATTTGTCTTACTCATAATTTATTTTATAATTTAAAATTCAATAATAATAAACTAATAAATAATTAAAATGAATATTTAAAATTATAAGTAATACAAATAAAATTTAGATTTATTATTTATTTTTTAGGATATATCAGTTTAATGATTTAAGTATTAAGGTGTTTTGTGGTTTAGGAGTTTAGTATTTAAATTGTTTAGACCTTTAGTGATTTATAGTTTTTATTTAAATAATGAAAAAACAAAAAATTTAATTTTTTGATTTTTTTTAATTTTTGAAGTTTATAACCTTTGAAAATATAATAATTTTTAATTTTTTTTAAATGTGAATATAATATTTAGTTATGATAATCTTAAAAATTATATATAATTTTAACTCAATATAAATAAGTATATTGATAGATATTATAATAATGATCAATAAATAAATTAATAAACTAGCATTTATAAGAATGATATAAAATAAAAAATAATTGTAAAATCTAAAATGATTCAAAATCAAAATAAGATATATTACTAATTAATAATTATTTATTTTTAAAAATTTGCCTTTTTTTATCAGCATTTTTTTAATGATAAATAAATTATTTAAACTTTATATGTCACACTAATAATTTATTTTGTAATTAATATTTCTATAAAACTAAACTGATAAATAATTAAATTGAATATTTAAAATTATTATGAATACTAATAAAAATTAGATTTATGATTTATTATTTGGACTATACTAATTTAATGTTTTAAGTATTTATGGGCTTCGGTGTTTAGGAGTTTTGTCATTTTAGAATTTAGATATTGAGTGGTTTATAGGTTTTATGTAAAAAATAAAATAACAAAAAATTTATTTTTGTTTTTTTTTTTCAATTTTGAATGTTATAACCTTTGAAAATATAATAATTTAAAAATTTTTTTTGATAAGAGAATATAATATGAAGTTATAATAATCATTTTAATTATATATCATGTAAATTCAATATAAACTATTTTATTAATATATATTATAATAAAGATCATAAAAAAGTAATTAACAATTATTAATCATATAAATATTGTTTAAAATGTATTTTCAAAACCTAAAATGATTTAAAATCAAAAGGAAATATTTTACGAAATATTAATTTTAGATTATTAAATTTTTGTATCCATTTATAAGCCTATATATTTTTTGATGAAAAATAAATTATTTAAATTATATTTGTCTGACTAATAATTTATTTTTTAATTTATATATCTATAAAATTAAACTAATAAATAATTAAAATGTATATTTAAAATTATAATGAATACTAATAAAAATGAGATTTATGATTTATTATTTAGGGTATAACAATTTTATTGTTTAAGTTTTTTATGGTTTTGGGTTAAGGGGTTTATTGATTTATATGTTTACCCATTTTCGTGTTTAAGGGTTTTATTTAATCAATGAAATATTAAATAATTTATTTTTATGAATTTTCGTGATTTTCAAAGTTTATAACCTCTAAAAAATATAATAATTTTTTAATAGTTCTAAAATATGAATACAATACTTAGTTATAATAATCTTAATAATTATATTTGTTGTAGATTCAATATAAAAAATATATTAATATATATTATAATAATGATCAAAAAATAAATTAATAAACTATTATTAATAAGATAGATATTAATTAAAATATATTTTCGTAACCCAAAATAATTCAAAATCAAAGTAAATTATATTAGTAAATAAAATTTTAAATTTTTCAAATTTTGTTTATTTTTATAAGCTTATTTTTTTTTCATAAAAAATAATTTATTTAAATTATATCTGTCTCACTCATTATTTATTTTGTAATTAATCTTTCTATAAAAATAAACTAAAAAATAATTAAAATGAATATTTAAAATTATAATGAATACAAATAAAAATGATATTCATTATTTATTATTTAGGTTATATAGGTTTAATGATTTAAGTATTTAGGGGGTTTTGGGGTTTAGGAGTCTAGAGATTTAAATGTTTAGGCATTTAGTCGTTTATAAGTTTTATTTAAATTATAAAATAATAAAAAATTAATTTTGTGATTTTTTATCATTTTTGAAATTTATAACCTTTGAAAATATAATAATTTTTAAATTTTCTTCAAATGTGAATATAATATTTAGTTATAATAACTTAATAATTATAAGACATTTTAATTGAATATAAGTAATTTTATTGTTAGATATTATAAAAATGATCAAATAATAAATTAATAAACTATTATTAATAAGATTGATCACAATTAAAATATAATTGCAAAACCTATATATAATGATTCAAAATCAAAGTAAAATATATTAGTAAATAATAATTTTTTGTTTTTAAATTTTTCCTTCTTTTTATAAGCTTATATTTTTTTATTTAAATAAATTATTTAAATAATATTTGTCTCACTCGAAATTTATTTTGTAAATAAGTTTTCTAAAAAATTAAACTATAAATAATTAAAATGAATATTTAAAATTATAATAAATAGAAAAATAAATGAGATTTATTATTTATTAAGTAGTATATTGCTGTTAAAAGGTTTATGAATTTAGGGGTTACAGGATTTTTGAGCTTACTGATTTAAGTTAGTAAGCATTTAATTATCTATAGATTTTATTTAAAAAAAGATATAACAAAAATTTTATTTTTTATTATTTTTTGATATTTTCAAAGGTTATAACCTTAGAAAATATAATAATTTTTAAATTTTTTTCAAAAGTGAATTCAATATTTAGTTTTAAAAATTATTATATATATATATCATATAAATTCAATATAAACTATTTTATTGATAAATATTCTAATAATGATCAAAAAAATAAATTAATAATCTATTATAAATAAGATAGATATCAATTATAATATAATTACAAAACCTAAAATGATTCAGAAACAAAGCTAAATATATTATTATATATTAATTTTTTGTTTTGAAATTTTTTTTTATTTTAAAAAGTTTATCTATATTATTTTGATTAAAAATAATTTATATAAATTATATTTGTGTACCTCATAATTTATTTTGTAATTAATATATTTATATATATAAATAAACAAATAAATAATTAAATTTGAATATTTAAAATTAAAATGTAAAAAAAAATGAGATTTATTCTTTATTATTTAGGATATATCGGTTTAATTTAAATTAGATCTGTCTCACAAATAATTTATTTGTAATTAATATTTCTATAAAAATAAACTGATAAATAATTAAAATTATATTGAATAATTAAAATAATTTATTTTGTTCCTCTCTCAATTCTAGAATGATTGCTAAAGCTCTAAACAAAATAATAGTAGCTTTTTCTTTATCTCTATTATGTCTCATCATATTTGATGTTGAATCAATGGGCTATCAAAGGTAATTTGACTCAGTATGCTAACAGACTAAACCAAAGTTGTACCCCTATGTGTTGAAATAGCTAGTTGTTCAGGATGCTATTTATATTGATTATTGTAATTTCTTCTAAAATATCTATCATGCACAAACTCAAAGCAATTTTTTTTAAAACATAGTTCACCTCTAAAAAAATAACCATCTTTTAGCCTATTAGACAACCTAGCACTAGGGTGGTTTTAGCATGGCAAGAAGTATGGGCTCTCTTTCAATCAAGAATCAAAAAATTTATTTTGTTGGCATGTCTAAGTATTATTTTCATATCCTCATGGATATGAAAAGTATCATTTCTTTTTTTTATATTAAATGAGTTATGTAGACAAGCTCACAATACCCAAAAAGGTGTAAATGAATCATATTCGAATGTATAAAAGGTTTTAATCATTGCTCAAAATATTAGTCTTGCATATTGACACTTGAGGTCACAAATCAAAGGAAAAAGCCATAGTGATATTTCCAATCCCAACAATTTTAGCTATAGAAAGTTATAAAGAGTAGTACTCAAGCTTTAACTACATCTAGGGTCATGACTTTTTCTCTTGAGGAATGTCCAAAGTTATAATCATTCCTAGTGCAATGACTTTGTAATATAAAGATAAAATGGACAAGCTATGGTCATATCCAATACTGTGACCCAGTATTATAGTGATTAAATATGTATTCATGATCATTCTTTGTGCCATAACAATATGTTCAACAGAGAGACACAAGTTATGGCATATTTTCATCGATATGATTTTGAGTTCTAGAGACAAAATATATGATCATGACCATTGCTAATGCTACAATAATCTAAAGCAAGAAAGAGACTGAATCCATAACTCACCCCTTGAGTCATGACTTTGTGTTACATATACAAAAAGATAAATGTGTGACATTCCTAAAAGTTGTGAATTTCAATTTAAATTTAACACTTTGTCATTTGATTATAAAAGTGCAAAACATGAGATTTAGGATTTAGGGTTTATGGGTTAGAGTTATAGTTTATGGTTTAGGATTTAAAGTTTAGGGTTTATGGTTTTTTTTTGTTTTTTTTTGAAAATACGCACTTTATTTATCATCTTGGCACACAACTTATAAGAGACTAAAAACCTGACTATTTTAGGCCAGCCCACCAAATCCTATGCACCTTAATGATTTTATGCATAAAATAGATAAAAAAACATAAAGCCTAATAATTCCAAGCGTACGAATACAACTAAAATCACTTGGCATTACCGGACTTCAGAGTTGGAATTGAGTCATTATGTGCACTGCGTCCTTTCCATTCGGATTAGTCCAAGCATTTTGAAGGAACCTGAATGATGCACCATATTAAAACAATGCAAATATAAGATTGTGCATGTGTGTGACATGCAGCATCAAGCATTTGCCAATGTAATTGGTATGCAATGGAATACATGTAAAACTAAATAACCATAAATCCACAAGTCCATATCTACGACACTTTGTCAATTCATTCTCACATCTGAATTCCACATTCTTTTGCTCCAATGATCTTCAAAATAATATCTCTTGGGTTTGAATGCTTACTTCTCGAGCTCCAAGAAGTGCTTGTATGTTGCACCGACAAAATATCAAAAAAAATGCATGCATTGGTGTGCATGTGTGATGAGGTCCATCTCATAATCTAATTAACTACGCCTACAACCATGCTAGAATACAAGTAAAATTACAAAATGCTATAAATATGGGTCTTCTGCTCCCGGGAGTGTAGAATCGCCTAATGTGCATTCACAAAATGCATTAGTAGGCCCCACTTAAAGATACTCATTGGTCCAGTTGCCCTCATTGCATGCTACATAGAGAATAGAGAAGATTGTGTGTGTGAATATGTCATGATCCATCTCTAATAGTAAATGGTGTATACAAAGTCCAAAATACAAATAAGACTACAAACATAAACTACAAGTTTGAATCTTTCGCTCCCGTGTGGCTGGTCTGGACTCCATTGCTTACTGGCCCAGCTTGGTGATGCTTTAGATTTTACCGGCTCTCTAATTAATCATGGATTACCCGCTACTCCTATTGGGCGACGGTTGGGTGGCCCTCTATGATGCCTGATACGACTAGTGGAAACCACTCCTAGCTACTCTTGGGCTTACTCGCGACCACTTTGCTCGGTTTCGTCAGTTGTCTATATGTTATCATCCCGGCTTGCTAGTGGGGCCCTCTACAATCTGGTGGCCCATAATTCTGGTAGCTTTCAGGAGTTGATGGCCCCTCTAAATGCTACACCAAAATGGACAAGAATATGTGCACGTGTGTACTGTGGTCCATCGTTATGTGTGTGTGGTGCAGCAGTATTAGGGTTTAGGAGTTTTGTAATTTAAGTATTTAGGTATTTTGTGGTTTATAGGTTTTATTAAAATAATTAAATAACATAAAAATTATTTTTATGATTTTTTGTCATTTTAAATGTTATAACCATCGAAAATATTATTATTTTTATTTTTTTTTCAAATGTTAAAACAATATTTAATTATAATAATCATAAAAATTAAATATCATGTAAATTCAATATAAATAATTTTATTGATCGATATTATAATACTGATCATAAAATAGATTAATAAACTTTAATTAATAAGATAGATATTAATTAAAATATATTTGCAAAACCTAAAACGATTCAAAATTAAAGTAAAATTTATTATTAAATAATAATTTTTTATTTTTAAATTTTTGATTCTTTTTATAATCTTATAAATTTTTTTGATGAAGATAAATTATTTAAATTATATTTGGCTCATTCATAATTTTATTTTGCGATTAATATTTCTATAAAAATAAACTAATAAATAATTAAAATGAATATTAAAATTATAAAGAATACAAATAAAAATGAGATTTATGATTAATTATTTAGGGTATACCGGTGTAATGGTTTAAGTATTTAGAAGTTTAGGAGTTTAGTGATTTATGTATTTAGGCATTTAGTAGTTTATATGTTTTATTTAAATATTGAAAAAACAAAAAATTATTTTTCAAATTTTTTCTCAATTTTGAAGGTTATAATCTTTATAAATATAATAATTTTTAAATTTTTTTCAAATGTGAATACAATATTTAATTATAATAAACTTAATAATTATATATCATGTAAATTAAAAATAAACAATTATATTGATAGATATTAATAAACTAAATATAAATATAAATATAATAATGATCAAAAAATAAATTAATAAACTATTATTTATTGAGAGATATTTATACATTATTTATAAATACTTAAACCTTTAAACATGGTTTAAATGTTTAAGTATTTAAGGGTTTTGTTGTTTAGGAGTTTATCAGTTTAATGATTTAAGCTTTTAGGCATTTAGTAGTTTATAGGTTTTATATAAACAATAAAATAACAATAAATTTAGTTTTGTGATTTTATCTCATTTTCAAAGATGATAACCTTTGAAAATATAATAATTTTTAAATAATTTTCAATGTAAATATAATATTTATTTATAATAATCTTTATAATTATATATCATATAAATTCAATATAAATAATTTTAATGATAAATATTCTAATAATGATCAAAAAATAAATTAATAATTTATTATTAATAAGATAGATATCAATTAAAATATAATTACAAAACCTAAAATGATTTAGAATCAAAGAAAAATTTTTTACTATATAATAATTTTTTGTTTTGAAAATTTTTTTTCTTTTAAAAAGTTTATGTATAATTTTTTGATGAAAAATAATTTATATAAATTATTTTTGTCAAGCTCAAATTATTTTGTAAATAATATTTATATATAAATAAACAAATAAATAATTAAAATGAATATTTAAAATTATAATAAAAAATTGAGATTTATTATTTATTATTTAGGGATACTATTTTAATTTAAATTAGATCTCTCACTAATAATTTATTTTGTAATTAATATTTCTATAAAAATAAACTGATAAATAATTAAAATAAAAATTTAAAATTATACTTAATAAAAATTAAAATGAGATTTATGAATTATTATTAATGTTTACCAGTTTACTGGTTTAAGTATTTAGATGTTTTATCATTTAGGAGTTTAGCGATTTATGTTTTTACGCATTTTTTGGTTTATAGGTTTTATTTAAACAATGAAATAATAAAAAAAAATATTTTTTATTTTTTTTCACATTTTCAAAATTTATAACCTTTGAAAATATAATAATTTTAAATTTTTTTAAAAATGTGAATACAATATTTAGTAATAATAATCATTATAATTATATATAATATAAAATAAATATAAACAATTTTATTGATAGATAAGATATCAATTATCAAAAAATAAATTAATATGTTATTATTAATATGATAGATATAAATTAAAATAATATTAAATACCTAAAATGATCCAAAAACAATGTAAAATTTATTACTATAACACAATTTTCGTTTTTTAGTTTTTGCTTCTTTTTATAAGCTTATATTTTTTTTTGATTAAAAATAAATAATTTAAATTATATTTGTATCACTCATAATTTATTTTGTAATTAATATTTCAAAATATTATTTAAATTATATTTAAGGTTTACGAGTTTAAAGGTTTATATATTTAGGGGCTTCGGGGTTTAGGAGTTTAGAGTGTTATGTCTTTAGGCTTTTAATGGTTTATAAGTTTAATTTATACAATGATATAACAAAAAATTTATTTTTGTTATTTTTTATCATTTTTGAAAGTTATAACCTTTGAAAATATAACAATTTTTAAATTTTATTTATATGTGAATACTATATTTAGTTATGATAATCTTAATAATTATATATCATGTAAATTCAATATAAATAATTATATTGATAGATATTATATTAATGACCAAAAAATAAATTAATAAACTATTATTAATAAGAAAGATTTTATTTAAAATATATTTTAAAAACGTAAATTTATTCAAAATCAAAGTAAAATATATTACGAAATAATAATTTATTTAATGTTTTGCAAAGTTTAATAAGTTTATATTTTTTTTTATAAAAGTAAATTATTTAAATTATATTTATCTTCCTTATAATTTTTTTTTAATTTATAATTCTATAAAAATCAACTAATAAATAATTAAAATGTATATTTAAAACTATAATGAATACAAATAAAATTGAGATTTATTATTTATTATTCAGGATATACTAGTTTAATGGTTTAAGTATTTAGGTGTTTTGGGGTTTAGAGATTTAAGTGTTTAGGCCTTTAGTGATTTATAGTTTTTATTTAAAGAATGGACGAATAAAAAATTTAATTTTTTGATATTTTTTGATTTTTTTTGTTTTTTTTTAATTTTTGAAGGTTATAACCTTTGAAATTATAATAATTTTTAATTTTATTTAAATGTGAATATAATATTTAGTAATAATAATCTTAATAATTATATAAAATGTAAACTCAATATAAATTATTTTATTAATAGATATTATAATAATAATCAATACAAAATTAATAAACTATTATTAATAAGAACTATTAATAATAATGATCAATCTTTCTATTAAAATATAATTGCAAAATCTAAAATGATTCAAAATAAAAATAAAATATATTACTAAATAATAAATTTTTTTTAAAAAAAATTTGCCTCTTTTTTAAAGATATATACTTTTTTTGATGAAAAATAAATTATTTAAATTAGATCTGTCTCACTAATAATTTATTTTGTAATTAATATTTCTATAAAATTAAACTGATAAATAATTATAATAAAAATTTAAAATTATACTTAATAAAAATTAAATTGAGATTTATGATTTTTTATTAATGTATACCAGTTTAATAGTTTTCGTATTTAGTTGTTTAAAGGTTATGTTGTTTATCAGTTTAGCAATTTATGTTTTTAGGCATTTAGTGGTTTATAGGTTTTATTTAAATAATAAAATAACAAAAAAAAATTTGTAATTTTTTTTCATTTTTATAGGTTATAACCTTTGAAAATATAATAATATTAAAAATTTTTTGAAATGTGAATACAATATTTAGTTATAATAATATTAATAATTATATATCATATAAATTCAAAATAAACAATCTTATTGATAGATAATATAATAATGATAAAATTTAAATTAATAAACTAATGATAAAAAGATTTATATTAAATAAAAAAAATATTTACAAAACCCAAATTGATTCAAAATAAAGTAAAATATATTACTGGAAAATAATTTTTAATTTTTAAATTTTTACTTCTTTTATAAGAATATATTTTTTTTGATTAAAAATAAATTAATTAAAATATATGTGTCGCTCTCATAATTTAATTTGTAATAAATATTTCTATAAAAATAAACTAATAAATAATTAAAATGAATATTTAAATTTTATAATAAATAGAAAAAAAAATTAGATTTATTAATTATTAATTAGTATATAGCGGTTTAATGGTTTATGTATTTAGGCATTATGGGGTTTAAAAGTTTAATGATTTAACTGTGTATGCATTTAGTGGTTTATAGGTTTTATTAAAAAAATAAAAAACTTATTTTTATTATTTTTTGATATTTTCAAAGGTTATAACCTTTGAAAATTAAATAATTTTTTATTTTTTTTAAATGTGAATACAATATTTATTTATAATAATCATTATATTTATATATCATATAAATTAAATATAAACAATTTTATTGATAAATATTCTAATAATGATCAAAAAATAAATTAATAACCTTTTATTAATAAGATAGATATCAATTAAAATATAATTACGAAACCTAAAATGATTCAGAAGAAAAGAAAAATATATTACTATATAATAATTTTATATTTTGAAATTTTTTTTTCTTTTAAAAAGTTTATCAATAATTTTTTAATGAAAAATAATTTATATAAATTATATTTGTCTAACTCAATTTATTTTGTAATTAATATTTATATATAAATAAACAAATAAATAATTAAAATGAATATTTAAAATTATAATGAAAAAAAATAAGATTAATTATTTATTATTTAGAGATACAGGTTTAATTTAAATTAGATCTATCTCGCTAATAATTTATTTTGTAATTAAAATTTTTATAAAATAAATTGATAAATAATTAAAATAAAAATTTAATATTATACTGAATAAAAATTAAAATGAGATTTATGATTTATTATTAATGTATACCAGTTTAATGATTTAAGTATATAGAGGTTTTGTCATTAGGAGTTTAGCGATTTATATTTTTAGGCTTTTAGTGGTTTAGTGGTTTTATTGAAAAAAATAAAATAACAAAAAAAAATTTCTATAATTTTTTATCATTTTCATAGGTTATAACATTTGAAAATATAATAATATTTAAAATTTTTTAAAATTTTAACACAATATTTTGTTATAATAATATTAATAATTATAGAACATATAAATTTAATATAAATAATTTTATTGATAGATATTATAATAATGATCAAAAATTAAATTTATAAACTATTAATATTAAGATCGATATTAATTAAAAAATATTTACATAACCCAAAATGATTCAAAATTAAAGTAACTTATATTACTTGATAATATTTTTTAATTTTTAAATTTATACTTCTTTTATAAGCATATATTTTTATTAGATAAATAATATATTATTTAAATTATATTTGTCCCACTCATAATTTATTTTGTAATAAATATTTCTAAATAAATACACTAATAAATAATTAAAATGAATATTTAAAAATATAATAAATATCAATAAAAATTAGATTTGTTAATTATTAAGTAGTATTTAGCTGTTTTAATGGTTTATGTATTTAGGCATTACGGGGTTTAGAAGTTTACTGATTTAACTTTATATGCATTTAGTAGGGCCTGCTCACGAGACTTGGAGATTTTTGTCCCGACCCGAAGTCTTGTCCCGAAAGAATCGGGACTGAGAAAATCCGTTGACTTTGACTTTTCCCGTCCTATTCTGTCACGTATTTTTTCTTTTGGGATGGTTCTGGATCTTAAGCAATATCCATCTCGAGAACCGTCCCATCCTAAAAAACCTATACTTGAACCAGGAATATATATATAACATGAAGATGCCGCCAATTCCGCTACTGCCCATCCAATTCCGACACACCTATTGATGTTGCGACGAGTTCCAGGACACCTCACGCCGTTCCAGCCATGTTCAGTTAGGTCCAGTCCTTGTCCAACACACTTCTGGTTGACTCCACCGTGTCTCAGATGACACCAGTCTTTTGATTTATTTTTGTGACGAGAATTGAGTGTTTAATTATTATTATTATGTGTCTTAGTCAGTTTTGTTGAGTATTGGTTGTGGTGTTGTGGTTGTGCCGAATGAGTGGGCTGAATGTGTTACCGTCAGTTTTGTAGTGCTTGCTTGTTTAAAATAATTATATGTATTTATGCTTAACATATCATATTAATTAATGGAAATGTAGATGGCACAAACCAGCGGTAAACAAAAAATACAATAAATTGAAGATGTTCACATCTCAAATGATCTAAGTACTGGTAAATCCAATCATCATCCTTTCACGAACCCTCCTATTGTTACGACAGTTTCTTCAATTCCAATTGTAAAAGAAAGTCAAGGTACATCTGAACCACTAGCTCATAAAAAGTATAAGTCTGTTGTTTGGGAAACTTATGAGATATTGGTTGATTTAGAGTGAAATGAAACTTGTAGGGCAGCTTGTATATGGTGTTGGAAAGAATATTTGGCAAAAAGTGATCAAGGTAATTTGGGTTTATGGAAATACTTAAGAGAGACTTGCAGGAAATTTCCACACAAAAAAAGAATTAATAGGAGCTCACAAAGCTTAAGACAAGTCACAATCTTTGCTGAGTTTCACTAAAGGTACTAGTTCAGAGGATAACAAATTAACTTGTTGGCAATCTGATAAACAACTAGTTAGGGAGGCTTTGGTGAAAATGATCATAAAAGATGAATTGCCTTTTTCTTTTGTTGAGAGGGGTGAGTTTAAGGAGGTTTGTGAAATTAGTGTGCCTCAATTTAAAATTCCATCTAGGCATCCCACACTAAGGGATTGTTTTTCTTTGTTTGTGAAGGAAAAGAAGAAATTATTAGATAGCATATTATATCATTGTTGTAGAGTTTCATTGACTACCGACACTTGGACTAGCATTCAAAATTTGTCTTATATATGTTTGACTGTTAATTTCATTGATTCTCAAAAAAATATGCATAAAAGGCCATTGAACTTTTGTGTAATTAAAAGTCATTCTGGTGTTAATATTAGAAACGCTATTGAGTTTTGCATGAATGAATGAGGTTTGAGAAAGTTGATGTGCATTACTATTGACAATGCATCAAATAATGATGTTGCAGTTGAACAATTGAAAAAAAGGCTTGTGAAGAAAAGTGTTGTACCTTTGAGAGGCTAGCATTTTGATATGAGATGTTGTGCTCATATCCTAAACATAATTGTTAGAGATGGCATTGTAGTAGTTGAGGGTGCTATTCAAAAAATTAGAGGTGTGGTGAAATATGTGAGGAGCAGTCCTAAAAGATTAGATATGTTTAAGTTATGTGTTGAAGAAGCAAACTTGACATATGGATCTTCATTGCAATTAGATTTTCCTACAAGATGGAATTCAACATATTTGATGCTGCAAACTGATATAAAATATCAAAAAGAATTTGATAAGTTGGAGGACAAAGACAAAAGGTCTTTGAAAAAGTTTGGTTCAAATGTTCCAACTGAGTGAGACTGAACAAACGCCAAAATTTTGGCTCGTTTGTTGAAAACTTTTTATGAGGTAACTTTTAAATTTTCTGGCTCGTTTATAAATTATTTTTCTGATTATTCGAATTTTGAAAAAAATTAACCTTTGTGAAAATAGTAGAGATACAATGGTGTCTGAAATGGGTATGAAAATGAGGGATAAATTCAAAAAATATTATCCTTTTTGTAGCAGTAGTGTTGGATCCTATATATAAGCTCAAATATCTCGAGGTTAAGTACACTCAGCATTATGGAGAGGAATTGGCTAAAAATTTGGTGAAAAAGGTTATAAATGTCATAAATGAGATGATGGATGATTATAAAGATTTAAATGAAGATAAATCAAAAGAAGATGATTTCTATTCTACTGTGTTGAAGAAAAATGATGATTTCTTTGATGGTAGTGATACTTATGTTGATGGTTTTTTTGTTGAATTGGAGAAAGAACAAGAAGTTGTAGCTTTGGAAGAGTTGGATAGGTACTTGGAGGACAAACTTGAAAAAAATAGAATTGATTTTGATCTTCTAAACTGGTGGATGGTAAATGAGGTTAGGTATCCTTCTTTGGAAAATGTAGCAAGAGATGTATTAGCTATCCAAGCATCTACTGTGGCCTACAAATCTACATCTAGCACTGGGGGGAGAACTTTAATTAAATTTAGGAGTTCTTTAACACATAATACAGCTGATATTCTTATATGTCTACAAGATTGGTTAAGAAGCTCAGACGAACCTATTGAAATTGAAGAATTAGTTCAAGACCTTGATGATAATGTATCAGGTTAGTATACAAATCTTGTAAATTTTAATTTCACCTTTACTTATTTTATTAATTCAATTTAATAAAAATATGGTTCAATTACAATTTTCAGAGGGGTCACAAGATCCAAATATTCTTCCAACTATAGTTGGCCAACTAAATTTGGAATGAGTGTATTAAATTTATAAGGTAATATTTTATTTTTTTATCACCCTTTCATCTTAGAAATTTATATCTACATGATTAACACGTTTTCATTTTTGGTTGTCCATCTACATTAGAGGAAGAAAAGGGAGGAATTGTGGAAGAGATAATTAATTCGGTATGGATTTTCGTTGCTGTTCCGGGACGGATCTTTGAAATGATAATTATCATGGTTGTTATTAGTTGTATTTTTTTGTTATATTAAGCTACCTAATTTTACAATTACTTAAGTAGTAGTTGCTGCTACTAATGTTTGTGGTCATCTTTAGCTATTCCTTAATATTTTAAGCAATTGTTTAAAAAATTTAGTATTGCTATTATGGTTAGCTTTCACCCGCCTGAACAAAGCCAACTTGTGAAAAAATAAAGAACCAAATTAAGCACACAACTTGGTCCCGTTATATTTAACATTTCTATCATTTTCTGCACATCAAAGCTTTTTACAAGGTAATGGAACTCGTTTGCGGTATTCAGCCAATTTGACAAAATAAAATTGGCCCAATTTGAGTTTGAAAGATACATAACTAAGGAATGATAAATGGTACAACAAAAGGTTTCGACATGAAATAACTTGGCTGGTTTGAAGAAAATAAATTGAAAAAAATGTCCGAACTCCATTCTATCCGGAACCATTTTATCCTACCCAAAATCCCCGATCTCCATCCCATCCAATTATGATTTTTTCAACCTATGGGACGGGTCTGGATCTTAAAAAAAATCTCCGAACTTTGGGAATGGACTAGAGATTTGTAATCCCCATCCCTTCCCGTCCCATGAGCACCCCTAGTATTGAGTGGTTTATAGGTTTTATTTAAAAAATAAAATAACAAAAAATTATTCTTATTATTTTTTGATATTTTTAAAGGTTATAACCTTTGAAAATATAATAATTTTTAAATTTTTTTCAAATGTGAATACAATATTTAGTTATACTAATCATTATTTTTATATATTATATAAATTCAATATAAATAATTTTTTTAATAGATATTCGAATAATTATCAAAAAATAAATTAATAATCCATTAATAATAAGATAGATATTAATTAAAATATAATTACAAAACTTAAAATGATTAAGAAGCAAAGAAAAATATATTACTATTTAATAATTTTTTGTTTTTGCATTTTTTTTCTTTTAAAAAGATTATCTATATTTTTTTGATGAAAAATAATTTATATAAATTATATTTGTCTGACTAATAATTTATTTAGTAATTAATTTTTATATATAAATAAACAAATAAATAATTAAAATGAATATTTATAATTATAAAAAAAATAAGATTTGTTATTTATTATTTATTATTTAGTGATACTGGTTTAATTTAAATTAGATCCGTCTCACTAATAATTTATTTTTTAATTAATATTTCTATAAAAATAAACTGATAAATAATTTAGATAAAAATTTAGAATTATACTGAATAAAAATTAAAATGAGATTTAAGATTTATTATTAATGTATACAAGTTTAATAGTTTAAGTATTTAGAGGTTTTGTCATTTATGACTTTAGCAATTTATGTATGTAAGCATTTAGTTGTTTATAGGATTTTTAAAACAATAAAATAACAAAAAAAGTTTGTAATTTTTTCGCATTTTGATAGGTTATAACCTTTGAAAATATAATAATATTTAAAAATTTTTGAAATGTGAATACTATGTATAATTATTTTAATCTTACTAATTATATATCGTATAAATTCAATATAAACAATTTTAATGATAGATATTCTAATAATTATCAAAAAGTAAATTAATAATCTATTATTAATAAGATTCATATTAATTAACAAATATTTACAAAACCAAAATTGATTCAAAATTAAAGTAAAAAATATTAATGGATAATAATTTTTAATTTTTAAAATTATACTTCTTTTATAAGAGTAAATATTTTTTTAATTAAAAATAAATTATTTAAATTATATTTGTCACACTCATAATTTATTTTGTAATAAATATATTTATAAAATAAACTTATTACGAATTAAAATGAATATTGAAAATAATAATAAATTGAAATAAAAATTAGATTTATTAATTATTAAGTAGTATATTGTAGTTTAATGGTTTATGTATTTAGGCATTAAGGGCCTTAAAAGTTTACTGATTTTATTGTGTATGCATTTAGTGGTTTATTGGTTTTATTTAAAAAATAAAATAACAAAATATTTATTTTTAATATTTTTTGATATTTTCAATGGTTATTACATTTGGAAATATAATAATTTTTAAATTTTTTTCAAATGTGAATTCAATATTTAGTTATAATAACATTATATTTATATATCATATAAATTCAATAATAATATGATTGATAAATATTCTAATAATGATCAAAAAATAAATTAATAAACAATTATTAATAAGATAAATATCAATTAAAATATAATTACAAAATCTAAAATGATTCAGAAGGAGAGCAAAATATATTACTATATAATAAATTTAAATTTTTAAATTTTTTATTCTTTTTATAAATTTATCTATATTTTTCGATCAAAAATATTTTATATAAATTATATTTGTCTAACTCATAATTTATTTTGTAATTAATATTTATATAAAAATAAACAAATAAATAATTAAAATGAATATTTAAAATTATAATGAAAAAGATAATATTGAGATTTATTCTTTATTAGTTTGGGTATAACAGTCTAATTTAAATTTGATATGTCTCATGAATAATTTATTTTGTAATTAATATTTCTATAAAAATAAACTGATAAATAATTAAAATAAAAATATAAAATTATACTGAATAAAAATTAAAAAGAGATTTATAAATTATTATTAATGTATGCCAGTTTAATATTTTAAGTATGTAAAAATTTTTTCGTTTATGACTTTAGCGATTTATGTTTTTAGGCATTTAGTGATTTATTGGTTTTATTTAAACAATGAAATAACAAAAAAATTAGTTTTAATATTTTTTCACATTTTTAAAGGTTATTACCTTCGAAAATATAATAATTTTAAATTTTTTAAAAATGTGATTACAATATTTAGTAATAATAATCATTATAATTATATATAATATAAACTAAATATAATCAATTTTATTGATAGATATAATATCAATTATCAAAAAATAAATTAATATGCTATTATTAATATGATTGATATAAATTAAAATATAATTGAAAGACCTAAAAATATTCAAAATCCAAGTAGAATTAATTATTAAATAATAATTTTTTTTTTAGTTTTTGCTTCTTTTTATTAGCTTATACTTTTTTTATTAAAAATAAATTATTTAAATTATATTTGTATCACTCATAATTTATTTTGTAATTAATATTTAAATAAATTGTTTAAATTATATTTAAGGTTTACTAGTTTAAAAGTTTAAGTATTTAAGGGCTTTTGTGTTTAGGAGTTTAGAGGTTTAAGTGTTTACGCATTTAGTGGTTTATAAGTTTTATTTAAACAATGATATAACAAAAAAATTATTTTTATTATTTTTTTAATTTTTGAAGGTTATAACCTTTGAAAATATAATAATTTTTAAATTTTTTTCCAAATAAAATTTAAAATTTAGTTATAATAATCTTTATAATTATAAGTCATTTAAATTCAATATAAATAATTACACTGCTAGATATTATAATAATGATCAAAATAAATTTAATAAACTATTATTAATAAGATAGATATTATTTAAAATATATTTGCAAAATCTAAATTTATTCAAAATCAAAGTAAAATAAATTACATAATAATAATTTTTTTAATGTTTTACTTTTTTTATAACTTTATATTTTTGTTATTATAAATAAATTATTTAAATTAATTTGTCTTACTCTATTTATTTTGTAATTTATAATTCTATAATAATAAACTAATAAATAATTAAAATAATTATTTAAAATTATAAATAATTACACTGCTAGATATTATAATAATGATCAAAATAAATTTAATAAACTATTATTAATAAGATAGATATTATTTAAAATATATTTGCAAAATCTAAATTTATTCAAAATCAAAGTAAAATAAATTACATAATAATAATTTTTTTAATGTTTTACTTTTTTTATAACTTTATATTTTTGTTATTATAAATAAATTATTTAAATTAATTTGTCTTACTCTATTTATTTTGTAATTTATAATTCTATAATAATAAACTAATAAATAATTAAAATAATTATTTAAAATTATAATGACTACAAATAAAATTGAGATTTATTATTTATTATTCAGGATATACCGTTTAATAGTTTAAGTAATTAGGTGTTTTTTTGTTTAGGAGTTTAGTGATTTAAATGTTTAGACCTTTAGTGATTTATAGTTATTATCTAAAAAATTAAAAAACAAAAAATTTAATTTTTTTAATTTTTTTAATTTTTTTAATTTTTGAAGGTTATAACCATTGAAAATATAATAATTTTTAATTTTTTTTAAATGTATATATAATATTTAGTTTTAAAAATCTTAATAATTATATATAATGTAAACTCAATATAAATAATTTTATAGATAGATATTATAATAAATATCAATAAATTAATTAATAAACTAGTATTTATAAGAATGATATAAATTAAAATATAATTGTAAAATCTAAAATGATTCAAAATCAAAGTAAGATATATTACTAAATAATAATTATTTATTTTTAAAATTTTGTCTTTTTGTATTAGCATTTTTTTGATGAAAAATAAATTATTTAAACTATATATGTTGCACTAATAATTTATTTTGTTATTAATATTTTATTAAAAATAAACTTATAAATAATTAAAATGAATATTTAAAATTATACTGAATACTAATAAAAATTAGATTTATGATTTATTATTTGGACTATACTAATTTAATGTTTTAAGTATTTATGGGCTTCAGGGTTTAGTATTTAGTCATTTTAGAATTTAGTCATTTAGTGGTTTATAGGTTTTATGAATACTAATAAGTCATTTAAATTATATTTGTTTCACTTATAATTTATTTTTAAATTTATATTTCCTAAAAAATAAACTAATAAATAATTAAAATATATATTTAAAATTATAATGAATAGTAATAAAAATGAGATTTATTATTTATTATTTAGGGTATAACTATTTAATTGTTTAAGTTTTTTGTGGTTTTGGGGTCAATGAGTTTATTGATTTATATGTTTACACATTTAGGTGATTATAGGTTATATTTAATCAAAGAAATAACAAAAAATTTATATTTATGAATTTTCGTGATTTTCAATTGTTATAACCATTTAAATTATAATAATTTTTTAATAGTTATAAAATAGGAATACAATACTTAGTTATAATAATCTTAAAAATTATATTTGTTGTAAATTCAATATAAAAAAATTTATTCATATTTATTATTATAATGATCAAAAAATAAATTAATTAACTATTATTAATAAGATAGATATTAATTAAAATATATTTGTAGAAAACGAAATAATTCAAAATCAAGTAAAATATATTACTAAATAAAATTTTAAATTTTTTAAATTTTGTTTATTTTTTTAAGCTTATTTATTTCATAAAAAATAATTTATTTTTATTATATATGTCTCACTCATTATTTAATTTGTAATTAATATTTCTATAAAAATAAACTAAAAAAATTAAAATGAATAGTTAAAATTATAATGAATTCAAAAAAATGAGATTTATTTTTTATTATTTTGGTTATATATGTTTAATGGTTCAAGTATTTAGGGGATTTTGGTGTTTAGGAGTCTAGAGATTTAAATGTTTAGGCATTTAGTGGTTTATAAGTTTTATTTAAATAATAAAATAATAAAAAAACTATTGTTGTGATTTTTTATCTTTTTTGAAGGTTATAACCTTTGAAAATATATTAATTTTTATATTTGTTTAAATGTAAATATAATATTTAGTTATAATAATCTTAATAATTATAAGACATTTAATTCAATATAATTAATTTTATTGTTAGATATTATAAAATTGATCAAATAATAAATTAATAAACTATTCTTAATAAGATTGATATCAATTAAAATATAATTGCAAAACATATATATAATGATTCAAAATCAAAGTAAAATATATTACTAAATAATAATTTTTTGTTTTTAAATTTTTACTTCTTTTTATAAGCTTATATTTTTTTTTGATTAAAAATAAATTATTAAAATCATAGTTATCTCGCTCATTATTTATTGTGTAATTAATATTTCTAAAAAAATAAACTAATAAATAATTGAAATGAATATTTAAAATTATAATGAATACAAATTAAAATGAGATTTATGATTTATTATATGTGGTATACCCGTTTAATGGTTTGATTATTTAGCAGTTTTGTCATTTAGGAGTTTATCAATTTATGTTTTTAGGTATTTAGTGGTTTATAGGTTTTATTTATATAATATAATTAAAATTTTTTTTTTTGATTTTTTCTGATTTTCATAGGTTATAACCTTAAGAAATAAAATAATTTTTAAAATTATTTGAAATGTTAATACTATGTATAATTATATTAATATTACTAATTATATATCATAATTCAATATAAATAATTTTAATGATAGATATTATAATAATGATCAAAAATTAAATTAATAAACTATTATTAATAATATAAATAATAATTAAAATATATTTACATAACACAATGAAATATAATAATGTTTAGACATTTAGTGGTTTATATGTTTTATTTAAACAATAAAATATCAAAAAAATTATTTTTTTTATTTTTTCACATTTTCAAAGGTTATAACATTTGAAAATATAATAATTTTAAAATTTTTTCTAAAGTGAATTCAATATTTAGTTATAATAATCATTATTTTTATATATCATATAAATTCAATATAAACAATTTTATTGATAAATATTCTAATAATGATCAAAAATAAATTAATAATCTATTATTAATAAGATAGATATTAATTAAAATATAAGTCCAAAACCAATAATGATTCATAAGCAAAGCAAATTAAATTTTAATATAATAATTTTTTGTTTTTAATTTTTTTTTCTTTTAATAAGTTTATCTATATTTTTTTGATGAAAAATAAATTATATAAATTATGATTGTCTAACTCATAATTTATTTTGTAATTAATATTTATATAAAAATAAACAAATAAATAATTAAAATGAATATTTAAAATTATAAAGAAAAAATTAAAAATGGATTTATTTTTTATTATTAAGGATATATCTGATTAAAAAATTTATCTATTTAGGGTTTTCGAGATTTAGAAGTTATTCATTCAAGTATTTAGGCATTTATTGGTTTATAGGTTTTATTTAACCAATGAAATAAAAAATATATTATTTTATATATTTTTTCGAATTTTCAAAGGTTATAACCTTTGAAAATATAATAATTTTAAAATTTTTTAAAAATGTGAATAAAATATTTAGTAATAATAATTATTATAACCATATATAATATAAACTAAATATAAACAATTTCATTGATATATATATTATCAATTATCAAAAAATAAATTAATAAACTATTATTAATGTGATAGATATAAATTAAAATTTAATTACAGAATCTAAAATGATTAAAAATCAAAGTAAATTTATTACTAAATAATAATTTTTGTTTTTTAGTTTTTGCCTCATTTTATAAGATTATATTTTTTTTTGATAAAAAATAAATTATTTAAATTATATTTGTATCACTCATAATTTATTTTGTAATTAATATTTCAATAAATTATTTAAATTATATTTAAGGTTTACGTCGTTAAAGGTTTAAGTATTTAGGGGCTTCGGGGTTTATGAGTTTAGAGATTTATATGTTTAGGTATTTAATGGTTTATAAGTATTATTAAAACAATGATATAACAAAAAATTTATTTTTTGTTATTTTTTATCATTTTTGAAGGTTATAACCTTTGAAAATATAACAATTTTTAAATTTTTTTAAATGTTGATATTATATTTAGTTATGATAATAATAATAATAATAATTATATATCATATAAATTCAATATAAACAATTATATTGATAGATATTATATTAATGATCAAAAAATTAATTAATAAACTATTATAAATAAGATAGATATTATTTAAAATATATTTGCAAAACATAAATTTATTCAAAATCAAAGTAAAATAAATTACTAAATAATAATGTTTTTGATGTTTTGCTTCTTTTTATAAGTTTATATTTTTTGTTCTTAAAAGTATATAATTTAAATTATATTTGTCTTCCTCATAATTTTTTTTGTAATTTATAATTCTATAAAAATAAACTAAAAAATAATTAAAATGAATATTTAAAATTATAATGAATACAAATAAAAGTGAGATTTATTATTTATTTTTGAGGATATACAGTTTTTATTGTTTAGGTATTTAGGTGTTATAAAATTTAGTGATTCAAGTGTTTATGCCTTTAGTGATTTATAGTTTTTATTTAAAAAAATGAAAAAACAAAAAATTTAATTTTTTGTTTTTTTTAAAATTTGAAGGTTATAACCTTTGAAAATATAATAATTTTTAATTTTTTTTGAATGTGAATATAATATTTAGTTATAATAATCTTAATAATTATATATAATGTAAGCTCTATATAAATAATTTTATTAATAGATATTATAATAATGATCAATAAATAATAATAAACTATTATTAAATAGAATGATAAAAAAAAAAATATAAATGCAAAATCTAGAATGATACAAAATCAAAATAAAATATTTTATTAAATAATAAATTTTTGTATTTAAAATTGTGCATATTTTTATAAGCTTATATTTCTTTGTTAAATATAAATTATTAAAATTATATCTGTCTCATGAATAATTTATTTTGTAATTAATATTTCTATAAAAATAAACTGATAAATAATTAAAATAAAAATTTAAAATTATACTGAATAAAAATTAAAATGAGATTTATGATTTATTATTAATGTATTCCAATTTAATAGTTTAAGTATTTAAAGGTTTTGTCATATAGGTGTTTAGCGATTCATGTTTTTAGGCATTAATGGTTTATAGGTTTATTTAAAAAATAAAATAACAAAAAAAAATTTGTAATTTCTTGTCATTTTGATAGGTAATAACCTTTGAAAATATAATAATATTAAAAATTTTTTAAATGTGAATATATTATTTTAGTTATAATAATATTAATAATTATATATCATATAAATTCAATATAAATAATTTTATTGATAGATATTATAATAATGATCAAAAATTAAATTAATAAACTATTAATAAAAAGATAGAAATTAATTTAAAAATATTTACAAAAACCCAAATTGATTCAAATTAAAGTAAAATATATTACT
This sequence comes from Sapria himalayana, assembly GCA_029783825.1. NCBI lineage: Eukaryota > Viridiplantae > Streptophyta > Magnoliopsida > Malpighiales > Rafflesiaceae > Sapria > Sapria himalayana. The sequence continues at coordinate 101,483 of JAREIK010002711.1, forward strand.
GAATAATTATTTTAAATTTTTAAATTTTTTACTTCTTTTATATCCGTATATATATTATTTCATTAAAAATAAATTATTAAATTATATTTGTCACACTCATAATTTATTTGTTATAAATATTTCTATAAAAATAAACTAATAACTAATTAAAATGAATATTTAAAATTATAATAAATAGAAATAAAAATTAGATTTATTATTTTTTATGTATTATATATCAGTTTAATGGCTACTGTATTGAGCATTATAGGGTCTAGGAGTTAACTTATTTTACTGTGTATGCATTTAGCAGTTTATAGGTTTTATTTAAAAATAATAAAACAAAAAATTTATTTTATTATTTTTTGATATTTTCAAAGGTTATAAGCTTAGAAAATATAATAATTTTTAAATTTTTTTCAAAAGTGAATTCAATATTTAATTATAATAATCATTATATTTATATTTTTTGTTATTAAAAGTATATTATTTAAATTATATTTGTCTTCCTCATAATATATTTTGTAATTTATAATTCGATAAAAAAAAACTAAAAAATAATTAAAATGTATATTTAAAATTATAATGAATACAAACAAAAGTGAGGTTTATTATTTATTATTCAAGATATATAGTTTTAATGGTTTATTTATTTAGGTGTTTTGGGGTTTAGTGATTTAAGTGTTTATGCCATTAGTGATTTATAGTTTTTATTTAAAGAATGAAAAAACAAAAAATTTAATTTTTTGTTTTTTTTTTAATTTTTGAAGGTACCCTTTGAAAATATACTAATTTTTAATTTTTTTAAAAGTAAATATAATATTTAGTTATAATAATCTTAATAATTATATATAATGTAAACTAAATATAAATAATTTTATTAATAGATATTCTACTAATTATCAAAAAATAAATTAAAAATCTATTATGAATAAGATTGATATTAGTTAAAATATAATATCAAAACCTAAAATGATTCAAAATCAAAGCAAAATATAAACTAAATAATAATTTTTTGTTTTTAAATTTTTATTATTTTTCTAAGCTTATCAATTTTTTTTATTAAAATAATTTTTATAAATTATATTTTAACTCATAATTTATTTTATAATTAATACATATATAAAAATTAAAAACATAACAATCTAAATGAATTTTTTAAATTATAATGAAAATAAATAAATATGAAATTTATTAATTATTATTTAGAGTATACCGATTTAAAGGTTTATCTATATAAAGGTATCAGGATTTTGTAGTTTAATGATTTAAATGCTTAGGCATTTAGTGGTGTATATGTATTATTTAAACAATAGAATAACAAACAAAAAAAAGATTTTTTTTTTAACATTTTCAAAGGTTATAACCTTTGAAATATAATAATTTTAATTTTTTTTCAAAAGTGAATACAATATTTAGTTATAATAATCATTATATTTATATATCATATAAATTCAATATAAACATTTTTATTTATAAATATTCAAATTATGATGAAAAAATAACTTAATAATCTTTTATTAATAAGATAGATATGAATTAAAATAGAATTACAAAACCTAAAATGATTCAGAAGTTAACAAAATATATTACTATATAATAATTTTTTGGTTTAAAATTTTTTTTATTTTAAAAGGTTTATCTATAATTCTTTGATGAAAAAAATTTACATAAATTA
>JAREIK010002712.1:0-31800 GCA_029783825.1 Sapria himalayana
ATCTATCTATCTATCTATCTATCTTTTTATCTATCCATCCATCTATCTACCTATCTATCTATGTGACTATCTATCCATCCATCCATCTATCTGTTTGTCTATTTGTATGTCTATCTCTCTATCTATCTGTCTATCCATCCACTTATCTTTCTTTTTATCTATCTGTTTATCTATCTATCTATATATATGTCGATCTATTTGTTTAAATATATCTTTTTATATCTGTCTATCTATTAGTCTATCAATCTGTCTATCTATTTGTTTGTCTATGTATCTATCTCTATATCTGTTAATATATATATATATCTATGTATCTATCTTTCTATCAATCTATATATTTATCTGTCTATCAATTTGAATATATATTTGTCTATCTATCTTACTATCTATCTATCTATCTTACTATCTAGCTTTATGTCTATAAAACTATCTATATGTCTATCTAAAAATTTATCTATCTATCTGTCTATATGCTATTTGTATGTCTTTTTGTCTATATAAATGTTTATTTATCGATCTATCTTTCTATTGGTCTATCTATCTGTCTATCTCTATATCTATTTATTTGTCTATATGTCTATTTATCTATCTATCTATCTATCTATTTGTCTATATGTTTGTCTATATATTTGTCTATATATTTGTCTATCTGTCTGTCTATCATTGTATCTATTTATCTATATATATCTCTTTCTATTTGTCTAGCTTTTTATCTATCTTTATATCTATTTGGTTGACTATTTGTCTATTTATCTGACTATCTATATGTCTGTATGTCTTTCTATTGATATGTCTATCGATCCTTTTAAGTATAAGTTTGTCTATCTATTTGTATATCTATCTATCTATCTATTTGTCTCACCTATCTATCTATCTATCTTTATGTATATCTGACTATCTATATGTATATCTGTTTGTCTATCTATTTGTCTATTATTTATGTATATCTATCTATCTATTTGTCTTTCTATCTATTTGTCTATCTATTTGTCGATTATTTCTATATATCTATCTATCTATTTGTTTATCTATCTATTTGTTTGTCTATCTATTTGTCTATTTATCTCACATATCTTTATGTATATCATTTTGTCTATCTGTCTATTTATCAGTCTCCCTAAATTTCTATCAATATGTATATATATCTATCTATCTATTCATATTTCTATCTATCTATCTATCTATCTATCTGTATTTCTATTTCTAAGTCTAACTATCTATATATATATCTATCTTTTTGTTTGTCTATTATGTGTCTTTGTTTCGATCTATTAACTATCTATCGGGCTATCTATCTGTAAACTTATATGACTGGCTATTTGTATAGGTATATGACTATTTTTCTATCTATTTATCTGCCTATCTATATATATATATATATATCTATCTATCTATCTTTCTCTCTAACTTTCTGTGTGTATGTCTATCTATATATCTTGTTGCCTATCTGTCTGTCTATCTATCTATCTATCACTCTATCTATAAATTACACTATCTATCTGTCTATGTATCTTTATGTCTATCTATCCATCCATCTATCTATCTATCTATCTATCTATATGTTTGTATATCTATCTGTCTATCCATCTATATATCTGCCTATTTATTCCATATATATTTGTCTATCTTGATGTTTGTCTATTTGTCTGTCTATCTATCTATCTATCTATTTTTCTATTTTTCTATCTATCTATATATTTATTTATATGTATATCTATCTGCCAATCAATATGTCTATCTGTATGTCAATGTGTCTATCTATCTATTTGTCTATCTATTTATCTGTTTATATATCTATATATCTATCTATTTGTCTGTCTATTTATTTGTGTCTATCTATATATCTAACTATAACTATATATGTCTGTCTAATCTATCTATCAATCTATCTATTCGTCTGTCTATCTGTCTATCTATTTACGTGTCTATCTATCTGTATATCTATTTGTCTATTTATCTATCTTTCAATCTATCTATTTATCTATCTAACTTTCTGACTATCTTTCTGTCTGTCTATCTTTATGGCTATTTTTCTATCTATCTATCTATCTATCTATCTATTTGTTTATCTATATGTTTGTCTGTTTGTCTATCTATCTATCTATCTGTCTGTCTATTTAACTATCTCTTTATCTATCTAACTATCTATCTATCTATCTATCTATCAATATGTCTGTTTATCTGTCTATCTATCAATTTTCTATATATCTGTTTGACTATGTGTTTTTCTATATGTCTATCTATCTATCTATCTAGCTATCAATATGTCTATCTATCTATCTATATATATGATTTCTATCTATCTGTTTATCTATTGACTATCTATCTGTCTAATCGTCTATCTATCTCTCTATCTATCTGGTCAATCAATCAATCAATATATCTATCTATTTGTTTGTCTATCTATATGTATATATTTTCTATATATCTATCTATCTATCTATCTATCTGTATATCTTTATATCTATCTATCTATCTATCTATCAGTTTGTCAATATGTTTATATATATGTCTATCTATCTGTCCATTTATATTATTGTCTATCAATATTTCTATCTATTTGTATATATGTCTATCTAACTATCTGTCTATCTTTCTTTTTATCAATCTATCTACATGCCAGTCTGTCTATCTATCTTTCTTTCTATCTATCTGTCTATCTGTCTGTCTATTTTTCTATACATATATATATATAGGTCTATCTATTTGTATATCTGTCTATCCACCGCCACCATTGCCACCACCACCACCACCACCACCTCCACCGCTGCCATTGCTGCCGCCACTGCCACTGCTATTGCTGCTGCTGCTACTGCTACTACTGATGATAATAGGCCTTTACATACTTATAATAGGCTAAAACTTTACCCAAAAACTTTGGCGACATACAAACATATTCATAGATATATAAAAATAGTTATTATATACATGAACAAACACAAATTAAAGTTCATTATCATACTTCAATAAAAAATTTAATTAAATAATTTAATATTTTTATATTAAATTGAATAAAAATAGAATCTATAAATGAAAATTTTAAATTAAATAAAAAAATTCATTTAATAACTTATTCTAATACAATATTTTAAATAAATAAAACAAAAAAATAACAAAATTATATTACATCATATTTATCATTGTATATACTAACTATGCATAAAGTATAATCTATCCATGCATTGATATTGCTTCCTCTCCCTCTGCTCCTCCGATCACAAACTTTATGCTGTGAAAAAGCTATCCGAGTCATGATGCTTCATGTCTGTTGAAAATTTTTTTCACTTATACGAGATTCGTATGGGAAACAATGCGGTACCATATCTGTCAGAAATTTAAACCACTCAATCAAATCAAAATAAATAAAAAAAAACTTTGTTTTGATAAATATATATTATTACAGTCAATATGTACACATATACTAGCATTTCACTCGAACATATATTACTACAGTATATGTACATATAAACTACAATATTATACATACAAATATACCGAGCACATATATACTCAGTATATATGTACATAAAATACTATAGTATTATATGTGTGTGTATACCGATTATACATGTACGTATATACCACATTTGTTGTTGTTGCTACTGCTCCCCCTATCACTGCCCCTCCTACCGTTGCTACCCTTATCGCTGCCACTGCCACTACTGGTGCTGTCGGTGCTATTTCCACTACTACCGATGCTGTCATTGCTGCTACTACTACCAGTGCTGCTACTACTGCTGCCACTGTCACTAGCACCACTACCACCACCACCATCACCACTGACGCCGCTGCTGCCACTGCCATTGATGCTACCACTGCCTCCTCTGCCACTACTATCGCTATCGTTGCTACCGCCACTACCACTGCTGCCACCACTACTACTGTTGCCATCGCTAATGCAGATGCTACCGCTACCTCCGCCGCCATTGTCGCTGATGCAGCCGTTGCCTCCGCTGACATCATTGTCACTGCTACTTCCGCTACTACCGATGCTTCCACTACTGCCACCGTTGCAACCGCTCTCACCACTGACACTTCCGCCATTGCAGCCTCTACCATTTCTGTCGATGCCGCCGCAACTGCTGCCGCTGGGGTGACTACCATTACTGCCACTACCATCGCTGCCGCTATTTCTGCTGTTGAATATAGGCTTTTACATACCTACAATAGGCTAAAACTCCACCAAAAAAATTCGGAGACACACAAACATATTCACAGATATATAAAAATAATTATTATAGACATGAATAAACACAAATTAAAGTTGATTTTCGTACAGCTTCAACACAAATCCAAAAGATGTCCAGCAATTATGTTTAGAGAGAAAGAGAGTGCAAAACTAAAATGTTTTAGGAATAATAAAGATAAAATAAGCTAGCCCTCCTTTTGATAAAACTAAACTCGGTAAATATGAGACCCATGCATTGGAAGGAACATGACAATGTTTGAATGCTCTGAATCATAATTTTTTCGTATGCCTCACATAATGTGTCCTACAAAGATTCATAATTAGGTTAATCGGAAAAGCAAAGAACAAAACTAGAATAAAAAAAATTGAAACCTGCAAAAAAAATATCATAATTATTTGCTACACATAGACAAAAATAAATAACAGTTCAGAAAAAATTCTCATACGAAATCATCCTCATAATTTGTAGAAAATTCTAGCATCTCTTGCGAGGTTTCGCAGGTGGATCTAGGAATGCTATTTGTTGCACCAATGCTGCTAACTGTGACTCAATATAGGACATCTATTGTTGTAACAAATTAGTATTATCCCATATATAATTATATGTTAGGATACATATAGTAAATGTGGTTATAAATAGTTACATATAGTTAAACATATAATTATATATAGATATATGCATACAAGTAGTTATAAGTAAATATAAATAAATGTATACAAAGTTATAAATAATTATATAGATTTATATATATGTATACGTATATGTATCAATAATTAAAAATAAAGTTATATTTATTTATATAGAGTTATGGATAGTTATAAAAATATTTATATATAGTTATACACATATAATTAAACATTATGTTGTATGTTTTTTATCCACATAAGTATATATATAGTTAAATGTGGTTATACATATAGTTACACATATAGTTATACTTATATTTATACATGTAGGTATATATATTTATTTATATAATTTTATATATCTATACATATAGTTATGTATAGGTATAGATATAGTAAAATACATTTATAAATACTAATATATACAAATGTATATTAAATATAAGTTGTAAATTATATATTTAAATATAGTTATGTATAAAGCTTTTATAGTAATACATATAGTCAAATACAATTATTTATAGTTATATGTTTATATACCTTTGAAATCCAATGGCAAAATTACACAAAACAGAAAACAAATAAGTTCAGCTTACAACACATCAGAACAAAGAAAATATGGTCTTGTATTTCAGGCATGCAATATATAAATATGAATACAATTTGAATTCCCCTAGAAATAGATGATGTCATCCACATGACAGAACAAAACTCAAGCAAAATAGGCAAAGATTCGATCCACATCCATATATGTTTACAAATTTTGCTTCATCCTGCTATAATTGTTTAAGATTTGCTAGCAATGTAATTGGAAAGCCAATCAAGACCAGAAAGGGCAAATCTTTTCTTGACCCCCAACATCCCACACTATGAAATTAATGTTTTTGTATTCAATAGTCTATACAATGAAGACAATAATAGAAATTGTGGGACAATTTCACCAAGCTTCAACTTATACAGAATGGTTGTCTTACAGCCAGCATCAAGACCAGCATCAAAATCCTCATCTCCTTGTTGGCAAACAGCCTGCTGAACAACTTTGTGAACGTAAACCCTATTTCTTCCACTAAATATGAATCCCTTTGTCATTTGGCAGTAAAGAGATCTGATGAGAGAAAGAAACTGAGTCAATAGATCTCACGAGATGGTTACTAGAGAGTGAGGTCAACCTCTATATGTTCTTATACCTATAGTATACATTATTAAAAAAGAGTTATATATAGTTAAACATATAATTATATTTAGATATACTCATACAAGTAGTTATAAGTAGTTATAGATAAATATATACAAAGTTATAAATAAATATATAGATTTAATTATATGAATACATATATGTATACATATATACAAATATAATTATATTTAATTATATATAGTGTTACATAGAAATACAAATATATATATATAGTTATACACATATAGTTATATATATGTATGTAGTTAAAGATATAGTTATATATAACATTTTTATAGTTATACATATAGTAAAATACAATTATTTATCGTTATATATTATTATACATATGATATATTTTGTTAAAAATATAGTTATATAGAATTACTCATATAATTATAAAATATTATATAGTTAAAAAAATAATTATATTTAGTTATTAATATAGTTATAAAAATAGTTTACATAGTTACAAATATAGTTAAATATAATTATGAAGAGTTTTATATAGTTATACAAATATTTATAAATAGTTATCATATACTATGATAACAACACACTCTCAAATATCCAATTGAATTACACCACTATAGAGAAAGAACTTGTATAAACAATATTTTCTTTTGGTATGTTAATATCATATTTAGTGGGAACCAAATTCATAGTATATACTAAATATTCTATAATCAGATATCTCATAGAAAAGAAAGATATCAGGCCTAGATTGATTTGATGGATTTGAATATTTCCATAGTTTGAACTAGTGATATTAGATAAGAAATGTACATATAATCAAAATCGAAAATAGCGTATCAAGTAAAGAAAAATAAGATAGAATAGTTGTTTAAGAAGATATTAGATAGATTTTTTTATTTGAACAAATTATAATATTGAATTAAAATGTGATTCCATGGTAAGTAGTATTGAATGAACCTTATCATTGCAAGTAATACTCTGATCAAATTTTGAGGCAAAGTGTTATAGATGAGAGATTAGTAGTATCTGGCAATAATGTCACTTTTTGCTCGTGCTCTCACTTAGCTGTGGAACTTGTTAATAATTATGTGCTTAAGTATTTTTCTTCTCAAAAATAATGTTGATATTTACATATATATGCATAAATATATTTGTGCATATACACTGACACACACACACACACATTTATACATCCATATACATTACTATACATTATATATCAGAATACACATTTTTGTACTATTGTATATATTCACACATGTATCTACATTTTCAAAGTAGTGTGTATATACTTGTATGCATGCATATACTACTGAACACCCGCACAAACACACACATATACCTATATTTGTAATGTATTTTTAAAGTTACACACGAACCTATAATATATATATATATATACATACATACATACATGTTTGTGCATATGTGTATGTGTGTGTGTGTGTGTAAATGTATTTAAAATTTTATGATTTTGAAAATTTAATTAAAACAAAATATTATATATTGTACACAATTTATAAAATATTGTAAATTCTTCATATTTAAATTTAATTTCTATGTATGTGTCTATATGCGTGTGTGTGTGTTTGAAACATTTTAATGCATAAAATAAAATTATGAATTAAATTTATGAGCTTCTATTTTATTCAAATAGTTGTTTTTTTAATATTTATATTAAAATAACTATCAATTAACTCATCTAAAAAAATCAAAATTGCATATTTGTAAATATTGGTCATAAATAGATAATATTGTTTATGTTTTTCTATATAATTTATTTATTAAAATATTAATATCTATGGTAAATTTCTACCTATTCTATTATTTATTGTTATTAATAAATTTTTAGAAATTTTAAAATTCAAACAATTATAATGTAGTGCATATAAATAAATATCTTCGATGTTTCGTAAAAAATCAATTATTTCTTTAATTATGTTCAAACAAAACAGATTACCATAAAAATACATGAGTAAATTTTTTTGCAAGGTATTACTTTTTTATTTTATTCAAAATATATAAATGACCATATAAATATTTTTAAAATCATTATTTTTAATTTTTTTTTAAAATTGAATACATGACAATGTTTTTTTTGTAATTAATAGATACTTTATAAACATTGTTTATTTATAATAAATATAACATATTGCATATTATGAAGTGCAAATTTTATTTTATAAATAAATTTTATTTTTAAAGTTCTATCTTTGTTAATTGAAACTACATCACATATATATTTTAAAATTTTTTTATAATATTTATTACACAAACAAAATGTTAGTTGTTTTGAAATTTACTAGATGAATTTTAACAGATTAACATTTTATAAGAAATCAATTTTAGTTAAATGATATTAAGTGAAACAATAATACAAACCCTAAACGTATTAAAGCATAATGATTTATACAAACAAATAAAAATACATTAAAAATACATTTAAGGTAGAAAAAATTAAATTTAAGTTCTTAAAATATATGGAAAAATGCTAAAGATGTCTACAATATCAAATATATATATATATATATATATATATATGAATGAGATGAATGATATGAATGGAGATTACATTTTTGAAGCATGTAGTTATACATGTTGTAGATGTAGTTATATTTAGTTTTTCATGTAATTATATATATTTAGACATATGGATATATATAGGTAATGATGTAGATAAATACATTTATATATAGTAATATGTTGATATACATATTGTTTAAACATATATATATATATATAGTTATATATAAATGTATAAATCTTTATACATTTAAGTTCCTCATATCAATAAGTTTATTTAAACATAACTATACATCAATATGCATGTGTGATATAATTCAAATTTCTTATATAAATATATTTTACTATATCTATAACTATAAAAATAGTATACATAAACATAACTATGTATAAATATAATAACATATATTTAATATACATACATATATACATATATATATATATATATATATATAGATGTATGTATGTATGTATGTATGTATGTATGTATGTATGTATGTATGAAATTATTTGATGATAGACACCTTGCTTTTATTGTTACATTTTTGAAAGTGATTACATAAAGTTAGATATAATTGTGTGAAGAAGTGGTTAGATGTAAAAATTAATCATATCTATGCTTTGAAAAATACACCAAGTGCCTTGACATGGAGCTCACCTAGTGACGCATCATCACCACCATATTTCACAATCTCTTAACATCAACTTCTATGTCAAAGAGAATGAAAGAGAGGTTAGGGCTAATTCGATCTAACTAGTTTGATTAAAATTTAGTTTGGTTTGTTATATTTATTATAGTTTGATTGAATAAATACATCATTTTATTATTTTTTTTAATGTTTGATTTTACTCCTAAATAATACATAAAGAAATTTGATTTCAATTTATATGGTTCTGTTCCTCATGAAATACTATGAAAAATTTATTAGAAATCTGAAATGATTTCACCAAACACATGAATAATAAAAAAAATAGTCATATTTAAAGTTGAATCCACTCTTCCACACATGTCAAGTAAAGAGAAAATAATGTAAACCTACAATATGATCAAAATTAATAATGAATATAATGTAAAGAAGACGTCTCATTATTGTGGCATAGAAAAAGTTGAGAGAGAGAGAGAGCGAGAGGGAGAGAGGGAGGGAGGGAGGGAGAGGAAGACATAAAGGGAGGGAGGGAGGGACTGAGAGAGAGATAGAAAGAGAGAGAAATGGAGAGAGAGAAAGATGAAGAGAGAGTTGGAGAGAGTGAGAGAGAGATTGAGAAAAAGAGAGGGAGATGGAGAGGGAGAGAGAGAGAGAGAAATGGAGCAAGAGAGAGAGATGGAGAGGAAGAGAAATGTAGAGAGAGAGAGAGATGGAGAGAGAGAGATGGAGAGAGAGAGAGGGAGAGATGGAGAGAGAGAGAGGGAGAGATGGAGAGATGGAGAGAGAGAGAGAGAGGGAGAGATGGAGAGAGAGGGAGAGATGGAGAGAGATGGAGAGAGAGAGAGAGCGAGACAGAGACAGAGAGAGAGAGAGAGAGACGGGGAGGGAGAGAGAGAGAGAGAGAGAGAGCTGGAGGGGGAGAGAGAGAGAGAGAGATCAATAGATTAATGCCTATTTATGAAAGAAATGATGCAACTAACTAATGAGTAATTTGTAAAAATTATTAAGAGATCAAGCAAGACATTTCCGAGTAATAGTTGAACAACAAAGGACTAAAGAATTTATATACGAAATTATGATAATGGATGTGCTAAATCTTGAGGGAAAAAATTAACTGATGCTTAGAAAAATAGTTGCATAATTTATAAGCTATATAGTGATGTTTGAATAATTTCCAGCATCTCATTGAAGAAATAGGGCATAAAGAGTTTTTTTTGATTAACTCATGCTAGTGTGATTGTTCTTAATATACTACTATGATTGAGAACTTTGTAAAATTTGTTTTCTAAATTATGAATAACAATGAAAAAAATTGATCTTTTTGGAAAATGGCTGAGAATTGAATTCAGGTGTTGATATTTATGAAACAATCATATATGAGAAAACTATGGATATAGCTTTAGAACTAGATAAAGATAACTTTTGTAATTATTTAAGAACAAGGACTGAGACAATCCAAGATAGTGAAATATGTGAAGATCAAGTTAGTGAACTGAAGAGGTTTAGCATCTTGGACTCCAAGGATAGCTTGCAAAGTATGTGAAGGATTGTAATTGTGTGCCCAAGAGAATGATTTCTCAAACACCCACAATTTATAGTTGTGATGCAAGAATTTATATATATTCTAATTTCTCAAAAAAAAAAAAAGAAAATATAAACACAAGACATAAGTACTCTTGTAGGAATTCTAAGAATATTTTATTTAACAATCAAAAAGAGCTTAGAAGGTGATCCTTCAATGCTGATTGTAATTTAGATTCACATAAGTAACAATGTATTAATAGATATATTAATCAAGAGCAATCTATTTTATAATGGATCTAGAATATGCCTTGTGTTTTAGTCATTATTTTCAACTAGTGTCATATTAAAGATCTATGCGAAGGAATGTACTTAATTATGTCTTGTGTTTTTGGAGAAACACAAGGCACAAAACAATCTTACAATTTTTTTGAACTAGGAGCAACATATTCACTTATATCTAATATTTTTTTGGAGAAAATGAGAGTGGTTCAAAAAAAATTAGAAGACTTCTATATTATTTCTTTTCATCTAGAGATGCAATTTACTCATATCAAATAGTTAATTAGTATATGCTATTATGAAATAGCAAGGAATTAACTTTTGATATGTTAGCCCTAGAATTATATGGGTTTTGTGTGAGTCTATGAAGGAAATAGTGGTCAAAATAAAATAAGTTGTTTTTTTGTTTTTTTTTATTTTTTTTATTTTTTTGTTTGTTTTTTATTTTTTCTTTGTTGTTTAGTTTTTTATTATTTTATTATTTTTTATTATTTATTATTATTTATTATTATTTATTATTATTTTATTATTATTTTATTATTTTTTTAATATTTTTATTTTATTATTTTTTAATTTTTAATTTTTATTTTATTTTATTTAATTTTTTTAAATACCATAGTTTGTTATAATCAGGGTTTTAAAATAGTTGAATAATAATATTTATAATATTAATGAAAGATATAATTCTTTCTTATATCTTTTGTTAGATATGGAAGCTGTTAGAGTTTTATATAAATGAAATAATGAATGACTAGATAATATTATAAATAAATATAGTAAAATTAAATATGTTGAAACTATTTTGGTGGCAAGAATCTTTGTAAATATATTTTTTGACAAATTATCTATATTCATGATTTATTTATAATAATAATCAAAACAAATATCTTATTTTGAGAATTAATGAATTGTTTGATTAGTTGTGTATAATAAAGCATTATGCAAAATAGATTTGTAATCTAATTATCATGAGAAAAAAATTAAAGAATATTCTTTTATGAAATACATGTGCCAAAATATAAAACACATATAAGTGATCAATATTACCCCTTTTTTTGTTATATTATTTTTATATCACATATCAACATATAATAAGCATTGAAATTTCAAAAGTATATATTTCTTACATGATTTGCATTCGCCTAATTCATAGTGAATAAGAGAGGCAAAGAGAAGAGCCCATAATATAGGCAAGCATATATTGAACAGGGTAAATTTTGTGTTTCATTTAATATATATATATTTGTTCTCTTTCATAAATCTAACAAATAAAAAATCAAGTTATTCTCAACAATCGGTATTGGAGATTTAGGTTGTGCATTATGATACCCCATTGGGCGAAGTTACTATTGATGATAATAATGAATTTAAAAAATAGTAAAAATTTTGTAGACAATATCAGCATGTCAAAAGAGGTGTTCTCAATTCTCATAAACAGTATTTTGCAAGAATTATCTAGAAGAAGTCATATTTTGTAGACAATAATGACTGTATATGAAGGAAAAGTGAAAATAAAAAAAATATATGGAATGAAATTTAGATTCTAGAAAATATAGATGGAGGATTATATATATTAGAAAAATCTATATCAACCCCTTATGAGGAAGAAGATAGAGTCTACGAAGAAAGAAGGGCACATACTTTCAATATAATAAATGAGAAGAGCATAGTAAGGCTTACGAAGGCTTTTGCTAGTATATATGAAAAACTATTTGATGCTAAAAAAGTGCACATGATGAGGTGTTTTTTCAATCTGAAATTTACAGAAAGCACATCAGTGACCCAACAACTCAATAAAGTCAACTCAATCACAACCCAATTAATTTTGTTAGGTATTTAAGTTAATGATGAAGTATGTGTATTGATACTGATGTGTTCTCTATCAAAAATTAACGTAATACAATTATAGTTGTGCATAGTTCATCAAGGACTAATAAATTAAAATTTGATGATGTTCATAATCTAATTTTCAGCAAAGAGATTCAACAAAGATAGACAAGTGAAACATCAACCACTTTAGAATTATATACAAAGTTAATTGAAAGAAATTCAACCATGAGAAACAAAAGGTATAAACCCAAGAATCATTGTAATTATAATAGCTCAAAGACCATTAAGCATTGAAATTTTAGATAGACAAGACACTACAAATATCAATGCACGTGTTAGTTATTTTATAACACGATAAAATGTATCACAAGTATATGAGTTTAACAAGTAATAAAGTTAACTCTATGAATCTAGATTATCATTTCATAGATATTGATTATTTTGATTAATTATCAAAGTTTCTTTATTATCTAAGCTTACAATAAGTAAATAGTTTCTAGTGTTTACTCAAGTAAACAATTCTATGGTTAGCTTACAATAAGTAAATAGTATCAAGTCCATGGGTATACAACTTTATGAGTTAATAGCTATAGCTGTGATAAAATATGTGACATCTATTCATCCATATTGGTGGAACTTCTCAAACCCATCAAAATGTCATCAGCATCAATTCATGTAGGAAATAATGTATGTCAGATGAGCTGGATATCTTATATATTTTAATCTAGTATGAATCATATTGATGGTCAATGCTAGGGTATTTATAAGGGAGACTATGTGGCATTTAATTAAACTTAGTAATTAACGTATAGTCAAATATATACATGTATTTAAATGTCTTGTAAATTAGTATCAGTATACATAAAGCCTATTACATTTTTATTTGAACTAATTGAAAACTAGTCAATAAATGTTTACGGATATTAATTTGACATTAACAGATATTAATGTGACTATACTTTAAATTTACAGATATTAAATACACTCTTAAATTTTTATAAGAGTGTGTGTTTTCCCCTATACATAAAGACATGTATAAAATATAGTTTATAGATATTAATTTAATTATACTTATTGGGTAGGCACGACATTATGGAATAATAGATATTTTCATAATGTAAATTTATTAGACGTGTATTTCATAATGATGACTTACAAATTTCAAATATACATTATTAAAAGCCTATCATAAAGTTAGAATAACTTTATTTGTGTAAAATATGTATATAATGTTATATGTATAATACTAATTATATTTGAAATACATGACATGTATATTGAATGTATCATATATAAAATTATGAAAGATATATATATATTAAATATATGTTGTTATATTTATATATAGTTATATTTATGTAAACAATTTTATAGTTATAGATATAATAAAATACACTTATATATTTATGTGTTATATACATACTACCCAACCCAAAACACCCATTTTGTGATTAAACTAAGAAAAATAGAATTTGGTCGAGTTGAAAAAAAAGGAAATAAGTCGGCATACCTACTGTGCACCATCAACGTCCACAAAATGAGAAAACATTGTATCACAAATGCATTAGGTATGTATACGATAAAGTTTATATAAGCAATCCAAGCATACAATGGTGATTAAAGAATAATAATTTCAAAAAAAAAATTAACAGAATCATTACGCAAACTCTTGCATTACGATAATCGACGAAGAATTAGGGTAGAAAACGTACCTCAAATCAATAATAAATTATCACTTAATTTGAATATGTTTAGATGCGTCGGTGTCGAGAGAAAGATGGAAGACTACAGAGGACTTGCGTCGCTTAATCTTCAAAAATGTTGAGTGAAAGATGGATGAATTGAGTCTCAACAAAATTATCATTAGATAACATATTATATATATTTCCAAAATATTTATATTTTTAATTATAAAAACATTAAATAAATAATATATATATATATAAAATACAAAAAGACTCATTTATTTTCTTAACTATCAAAATTTTTTCAACTAAATTAATGTGCGTGCAGCAAGGTACACATGAAAAATATTCACCTCACAATTTTTAATTATTAAATTAATTAAACAATAAATATATAAATAATTTTAAAAAATATATGTTTAGCCTTATAAAAAAATATCAAATAGCTAGAAAATTAACAAACATTATATAATAAGACATACATGAAAAGATGATTTGTCTTATAGCCACTCTCCTAAGAGTTATAAAATACTCTTAATGTTAAAAAATATATGAACATTTATATTTTTTGGTTATAAATTTATAAGAATTCATCATATTAATTTTTATGAAGATAATATGTAATAATTTTAAAGGCATAAAATTTCATATTATTTGATATCATTAATAATTTTTAAAATTAAAAAAATTACTTAAAGTGATAAGATAATTAAAAAAAGTTATATTAATTATTTTAATAAAGATAGAATGTTAAAAGCTAATAGAAAAAATATTACTCAATTATTTAATTCTTATAAATTTTAGTAGGGGCAAAATTGATGTATTTATTTTTAAATTTTAATTTATTTTCTTTTATCTTTAATGAAAAATTTTATATTTTTATTATATATTAAAAATTTCAAATTTTGTATTAATTATTTTTTTTAAAAGTTTCCTATAATCATAAAATTTTTTTTATACTAATAATAATATTAATATTTACTAGTTTATTCGTCAATTCTGATATTTTTAAAAATATTTTATATTTTATCATACAATGAATTAATTTACATATATATTAGTAGAAATCTTAATGTATGTTAATTTAATTTTTAAAATAACAAATTAAATTATTATACTTATTGAATTAATTATTTAATGTTACTTTAATGCAAATTTTTAAGTTTCTTAATTAAATATTTTAGAAAAATTTTTTGTATAAATTTTTAAAAAATTAATACATCATAACAAATAGTTATTTTAGTCCTTATTAATATATTATTTTTTGTATTTTTATAATTTTTAAATTATTTATTTATAATATCAATTTTTATGATTTTACGAGGAGAATATAACGTTCAAGGATCGCTCATCTATAGACCATTAACATACATTTAATAAACAAAATTAAATAAAATATTAAAACTAATAATAAATTAAAAAAATTAAATAATTAAATAATTAAATATTGGCTAAGAAAATTCAGTCGCTATGTTCAGGATTTAATTAGCTATGAAAGTTTAGTCACTAAATCTGTCGCTATATTCTGGATTTAATTAGCTAGGAAAGTTTAGTCCCTAATTGCATCGCTATATTCCGGGTTGAATTAGCAAGAGAAGTTCCCTCGCTAAATCCTTCGATATATTCTAGATTTTATTCGTTAGGGAAGTTACATCACTAAAATCTGTCATTATATTCAGGAAGTAATTGGCTAGGAAAGTTCTATCACTAAAATCCATCGCTATATTAAGCATGTAATTATCAAGGAAAATTCGATCGCTAAATCTATAGCTATATTTTTAGGATGTAATTAGTTAGCAAAATTCCGTCAGTAAATTCTATCGCTATGCTCAGTATGTAATTAGCTAGGGAATTTCGTAGCTGAAATCTGTCGCTATGTTATGGATGTAATTAGCTTGAGAAATTCAGTCCCTAAATTCATTGTTTAATTCTAGATTTTATTAGCTAGGGAAATTTCATGCTAAATCCATTGCTAAATTTCCTGTTTTTTTAGCGGAATTTACGAAAATATTCCATCGCTAATCCGTTGCTAATTCATTGCTAAATTTCCCGCTTTTCTTTAGAAGAATTTATGAAAATATTCTATCATTAATCCGTGGCTAATCCATTGCTAAATTCTCCGTTTTTTTCTAATGTGGAATTTACAAAAGTATTCCGTCACTAATCTATCGCTAATCAGTTGCAAATTTTTATTTTAATGAAAAAACATAAATCATTTGCTATTCCCTAACTAATCCCTTGTAATTTAGCTAGGGATTGATCCCTAGCTAATATTCTCTATAGTTAAATCAATATTTTCTTGTAGTGATAAATTTTTCTTAATAATCATCTAGCTTTAACTAATTTTTAGAATTTTCTAAATTATAAATTATATCAAATAATATAAAATTTTATTCTTTTAAAATTATTTCATATTATCTACATAAAAATCAATATGATTCTTAAAAATTTATAAACATAATATATATATATATATATATATATATATAAACATTAAGAATATTTATAATTCTTAGTAATGTGGGTTGAAGATAAATAATCTTTTAATTTTTGCCTTGCAATATTAAGTTTTCAAATTTTGTTGTCATTTGATTTATTTTTCTATTTGGAAGCCAAACATCTATTTTTTGAAATTGTTTATATATTTATTATTTAATTAATTTGGTAATTAAAAATTGAAAGGTACTTGTTTTTCATATGTGCCTTGCTACAAGCACAATTACTTGTTGAAAATAAATTATTAAGTAAAAAAAAAGAGGAGTCTTTCTGTTTTATATATATTTATTGTATATTAAATATTTTGATAATTTAAAATTAAAACATTAATGGAATTTTAAAACTTAATAAAACTTAATAAACTTAATAGTTAAAGACAACTCTTATTAAACTTAATAAACTTGATAATTAAAAATGTCTGACAAAGAATAACAAACTATAGAAGAAGTAGTGCAGTCACTGATCTTTAGCTATTTTGATCATTCATCCTTTTAGTGAATGTGATCAGATTTGTCATAGTTACGGTTTGCAACCTCTTTAGACATCTGTAAGTTTATTGTTCATCTAAAAAAATCACTTCGTTGAGCTACTAGGAAAATTTGCTTTGATCTCTAGCTTTCTTGAAGATATAATGTGATCAGGTCTTTATTATGCATGCACTTATTTTGTTCAATGTGAAGTATAGCTAAACAGAGAATAATGGGCACGTAAATTGTTAGGTATTTCACAATGATGTGCCTCCTAACTTTTTTTGTTGTGTTCTGATTTTTGTAAAGGTGAAAATGTTGTTGATTCATGTGTATATATGCAAGTTTGTTGAAATTGGATGAACTACAACAACATCTAAAAATGCCACAAAATATGAAATGGGTCCTTAAAACCTTTTCAATGCCGACAAATGTGTCTTCTTTTGCTGCATCAACCAAATCTAAAAAACTTGCAATTTGTTGATGAAGCAATATTATTTCATTTTCAGCTTAGTTCACATATATATGTCAATATTAATAGAAGTGACCCCTAAATTGCTTAATATGTTTTATAATAAAAATTTTATTATTTAGAATTTTTTTTATATATTGCACCTTTGTTATTGCAATTTATTTTATAATTGTCTATAAAATTTTGGTATAGGAGTGTCCATATCATATTAAAATATTGAAATACTATGTATATCTGTCATTTATTTATAGAATATCAAATTTTGATTTATTTTTCATTAATAATTTTGTTGATAGTGTAGTAAGAGATTTTGTTGATTCATAGTAGTGATTTTCTTGTCGATTTTAGGGTATGTTTTCTACCCCTACTCTTAATTTCTTATCTTATATGCATAAGTGTTTGATTTGAGTTAATGCTTTATGCCCTTACTCAACAAAATGAAACCTAAAATATGGGTTTTCACGTTGTCAAAGAATGGAATGATTGTCCCATTATGTTCTTTAAGGTTTTCCTAAATATCTTATTGTAGGTTTTTATGATGTGAATGTGTAATATTTTTCTTTAGTATTAATTGTTCCAAATTATTCTAAAATTAAAATAGAACTCATATTAGAGTAGAATACAATAGCTAAAAATATTATGACATTAAGGTTTGAAAAAACATAACATAGAGTTTTTAGTGAAGTAGAATTTAGCATGGTTTGCATTAAATCAAAATTTTGCAAGGTTTGTAGTACTCTAAAACCATTCATCTATTATATCTGCTACTAAACTATATGTGTATAACTATATATAAATATTTGTATAACTATATAAAACTCTATATAATTAAATATAACTA
The DNA here is from genome assembly GCA_029783825.1 of Sapria himalayana. NCBI lineage: Eukaryota > Viridiplantae > Streptophyta > Magnoliopsida > Malpighiales > Rafflesiaceae > Sapria > Sapria himalayana. The sequence continues at coordinate 18,734 of JAREIK010002712.1, forward strand.
TATTTGTAACTATGTATACATATATGTAAATCTATATATTTGTTAATAACTTGTATATATTTATGTATAATTACATATAACTACTTGTATGAATATATATATATATAAAACTATATGTTTAACTATATATAACTATTTATAACTATATATACTATATGTATAATAATATATAACTATAAATAATTGATCCTTCACCATCTTCTACACTTCATTTTACATCGATAGATCCCCCATTTATAACACTATCGACATCATCAAATATTGTGCCTTCCTCTTCATTTAGTGCTATGTTAGTAATTGAGAATGTAGATAAGAGCTATAACAAATATGTAAATATTACTCGAATAAAAAATTATCATGTTCATGTTAGTGGTTTTTTTTTATATATAGTTATGATTTGCTTGTTTTCAATGTTATTTATTTATTTTTATAGTTTTATTCCATCTCACAAGTATTTGACTATTATTACAAATTCTTTCAAGGAAATGATTGATTCTAAAGCATTCTCATGGAAGAAAGTTTTAGAATCAACAAGAGAGACTAATTTTAATGACTTTCAGTTAAAAATAATGAATCAAAAGCATTGAAATTAATTATCTAATTAGTTAATTATTACGTTGGTTATTATTTAAGCAGTAAATAATAATGTCATTGTTATTAATATAAATTATTTTGTGATTTTTCTATATATAGAATCAGTGCACATGGGTACCCAAATTTGATGGAAAGATAAAGTCATTGTGTGAGAACAAAACTACCGAATGGTATTCAGATCTTGTCCATAAATTAATAAAAATAAAAAAAGCATGATTTTATATCTGAGGATGACTGGCCCGAGTGGCTTAAATATTGGGAGGAGCCAGATGTGAATAAAAAATTAAAGATTGCTAGTAAAAATTGACGGATTGAGGTAGCCGGATTAGGTACAGGAATGTTTCACCGCACAGGAGGGTCAAAGTCGATCATTGAGTATGCTCGAGATTTGATACAATTTTAAAATTTAAAACATTTATATATTTAGTGGTTGTCCTAAATGTCCAAATAAATCAAATTTGTGCATGGTTTTATTAATTTTAATAATATTTTTTAACATTTGTTATTTTTTGACTTAATAAATGCATACTCTAGGCTGGAGAATTGGGTCGAGTTCCCAATTTTTATGAGATTTTCAAGAAGATGCATGTGAAGAAAGTGGATTGTCAGTTTGTTGACAATAACTCTCAAATGATTGCTATAAGAATAAGTTATATTAATAAAATTTTAAAATACTATAGTAATTTTAAAAGTTGTTTAGAATGCAAAATATGTAATTTATTTTTATGTATATGTAGAATAATAATTTTCTCTATTTTATCATATAAACTAATGGAGGAATGTTTGATAGCTGCTTCTCAACAAGTTGAGTATTCTAGATTTTCAACTAATTGACTATGATCATATCTATTTGGAAACCATTATTGGTCATAAGAAGCAGTGAGTGTCTGACATCGACTCAAAGTGAGTGGTATTTTGTTGTAGTAGTCATGCTTTTAATTCATCTATTATAGCAATGGTGGAAGAGGCGGTCGAACAATAAGTAATGGAAACAAATGAACATTTTGAAGTTATGGGGACCGAAATGAAAGAGAAGGATGGGCAGATATCTCATTTAAAGGAAGAAATGTAGGAAATGAAAGAGAGAAGGATGAGCAGAATAATCATTTTAAAAAAGAAATGCAAGAAATTAGACAGAGATATACATAGACAAATAGATAGACAAATAGACACACAGACAAATAGACAAATAAATAGACAGAATGGCAGACATATAGACAGACAAAAAGATAGATAATTTGAAAGACATATAGACAGAAAGACAGACAGATAGACATACAGATAGAAAGACAAATAGATATACAGATAAACATACAAATAGACAGAAAATTAGACAAATAGATAGATAGATAGACAGATAGATAGATAAATAAAGAGACAAATAGACAGATAGATAGATGAACAATTAGGCAGACAAACAGACAGACAGATAGATAGATAGACAGATTGTTAGACAAACAAATAGACAGACAGACAGATAGAAAGTCAGATAGATAGATCATATAGATAGGTAAATACACACACACACACACACACACAAACACAAAGACAGATAGATAGATAAAGAGAGATAAATATAGAGTTTGATAGACAGATAGACAGACATATCAGCAAACAAATAGATAAATTGATAGACAAAAAGATAGACAGACAGAAAGATAGAGAGATAGATAGATAGATAGATTGACAGACATATAGATTGCTAGATACATAAATAGATAAGCAGACATATATATAGGCAAATAGGCAGAAAGATAACAAACAAATAGATAGACATACAGACAGACTGATAGATAGATAGATGGATAGACAATCAGATAGATAAACATATGGATAAAGAGACAGATAGACAAATAGATAAACATACACAAAGACAGATAGATAGACAGATAGAAAAATAATTAGACAAACATATAGAGAGACAGATAGACAGACTAATATATATATATATATATATATATATATATATATTGATTGATAGACAAATAGATAGTTAGTAAGATACAGAGAGAGACATAGAGATAGAAAAACAGATAGACAAAAATATAGATAAAAAGATAGACAAATAGATAGTTATATAGATAGATAGATAGGAAGACGGATAGATAGAAACACTAATAGATAGATAAATAGAGAGACAGACAGATAGGTAGATATATAGATAGATAGACAGAACAAAAGAAAGAAATAAAGATAGATAGAAAGAGAAAAAGAGAGATATATAGATAGAAAGATCGACAAACAAATAGACAAATTAGATAGACAAATAGATAGGTAGACATAAAGAAAATAGATTGATAGACAAATAAATAGATATATAGACAAATAGATAAACAAAGAGATAGACACAGAGAAATACAGATAGATGGAGAGATAGACAAACATATAGACAGATACATATAAAGATAGATAGACAGACATATTGATAAATAGATATATATATATACACACAGTTAGAAATATAGAAAGATAGATAGAAAGACAGATAAACAGACATATAGATAGATAGATATATAAATAGATAGATAGAAACATAGATAGATAAACAGACAGAAAAATAGATAGATAGATAGAAAGATAGATCGATAAATAAATAGATAGACAAATAGATAGATATATAGATAGACATATATATATATATATATAAACAAGTAGACTGATAAATATATGGACAGATAGATAGGCAAATAGATAGACAGATATGCAGGCAGGTAGGCAACTAGATATAAAGAAAGAAAGATAGAATGATAGATACAAAGATAAATATACAAATAGATATACAAATAGACCAGATAGATAGATAGATAGATTGATAGATGGACAAATAGATAGACAGTCATATAGATAGATAGATATATATATATATATATATGTGTGTGTGTGTGTGTGTGACAAATAGATAGACAGATAGATAGAAAATAGATAGATAAATAAATAGATAGATCCTCAGACATATAAAAAAGCAGATAGATAGACAGATTGACAAATATATTGTAGAATAATAGATAGATAATTAGACAGATAGATAGATAGACAGATAGATAAATAGACAGACAGATAGACAGATACATAAACAGATAGATTGATTGATTGACAAATAGAAATATAGATAGACAGATAGAGAGACATGAAGATAGACAAATAGACAAATAGACATATGGACAAATAGATTGATAGATAGTTAGATATACAAAGGGCAGACAGATAGACATACAAATTGAGAAATAGATAGACTAGCAGATAAATAGATTCATAAATAGATAGATAGACAAACAGATAGATATGATAGATATACACACAAGTATATTGAAAAATACATAGACAAATAGGTAGAGAAATAGACAGATAGATAGATATACTAATAAATATATAGTTAGATATAAAATAAACTGATAGTTATATATACAGATAAATAGACAGATAGACAGACATGTATACAAAAAAAATAGACACATAGATAGTTAGACAGATAGAAAGATAGATAGATTTATAGACAAACAGATAGATAGATAGATACATAGTCAGATAGACAAATAGATAAATAGACAGATAGATAGAAAAATATAAAGATTAATAGAAACACAGATAGATAGACATATAGTTAGATAGATAGACAGACAGATAAAAAGAGTGATAGACAGAAAATTATAAAGAGAGAGAGATGGACTGATATATAGATAGATAGAATACCTAATAGACCGACTAATAGGCATACAAATAGACACACAAATAGACAGGTATATAAATAGATAGATAGAAAAAGAGAAAGAAAGCCAGATAGACAGAAAGATAGACAAACAGATTGACAGAGAGATTGATAGACAAATAGACAGATAAATAGACAGACAAACATATAGATACATAGATAGATAGAAAAATAGAGAAATAGATAGATAGACAGATAAATATATTGACAGATAGGTGGATAGACCATAGAAATATAGACAAATAAATATATAGATAGACATATAGATTGAAAGACATATCGACAGACAGATAGATATATTGATAGATAGTCAGATAGATAGACATAATGATATACAGATAGATAAATAGATAGACAGATATAGATAGATAGACAGATAGATAGATAGATAAATAGTTAGAGAGCTACTAAGATACACATATAGATAGAAAGATCGACAAATAGATATATATATATATATATATATAGATATATAGATAGAGAGACAGATAGATAGATTGTTAGATAGATTATTAGACTTAAGATAGATAGACATATAGAAAGATAGATAGATATATAGATAGATAGACAAATAAATAGACACAAAGATAGATAGATAGATAGGTGAGATAAATAGACAGACAAATAGACATGTAAATAGATAACCAGATATATAGATTGATAAATAAACGGAAGATAAATAGATATATAAAATGATATAGATATAGATATATAGACAGATATACAAATAGATATATAAACAAATAGGTGAGACAAATAGAAAGACCGATAGACATATATATAAATAGATAGATACACACATTGATTGGAGGACATATAGACTGATAGATAGATAGACAGATAGATAGACATACATATGTATAGACAGACAAATAAATAGATAAATAGCCATATTGATGTCTGAAAGATAGACAGATTGATTGATCGACAAATAGACAAACAAATACATATAAAGATAGATAGAAAGATAGATAGGCAGATAGACACGCAAATAGATTGACAGATAGACAGACATATAGACAGACAAATAGATAGATAGATACATACATACTTACCTAGAAAAATAGATAAATAGATAGATAGTCAGATAGAAAGATAGACATATTGACACATATGTAGATAAAAAAATAGGCATACAAATAGATAGATAGATAGACTTAAAGATATTTAAATAGATATCAAGACATATTGAAAATAGATACATGAATAAATAGACAGATACATAGACAAATAGATATATAAATAGATAGACAACTAGATAGGCAGATATAAAGAAAGATAGATAAAGAGATAGATAGACAGAGATACAGACAGATAGATAAATAGATAGACACACAAATATACAAATAGATATATAGATAAATATATGAAATATAGACAGACAGATACACACACACACACATAGACAGATAGTCAAATAAATATACAGATAGATAGGCTGATATACACACAGATAGACAAACAGATATACGGATAGATAAAGAGATAGATAGATAGACAAATACTAAGACAGATAGATAAACAAATAGACGACAAATAGATAGACAAATATATAGATAGATAGATTGGTAGAAATATAGACAAATAGATAGTTAGACAAATATAAGACAAATAGATAGACATTTAGATAAACAGATAGACAGATAGATAGAAAAATACATAGATATACATATAGATAGATTGACATATATGTGGGACACATAGACATATAGAGTGACAAACAATTAGATAGACATATTAATAGATAGATAGACAGCAGATAAATAGATAGATATATAGATAGAGAGACATATAGAAAGATTGACAGATAGATAGATAGATAGATAGATATACATACAGATAGACAATATATAGAAAAGTAGATAGACAGATAGATATATAGATAGATAGACAGATAGATAGACAAACAAATCAATAGATAGATAGGCAGATAGATAGGCAGATAGATAGATAGATAGACAATTTGACAAATATTTATATAGACAAATAGATAGAAAGACATATATAAAGACATATAAAAAGACAGATAAACAGACAGATAGGCAAATAGATAAACAGACAGACAAACAAACAAATAGATAGATAGACAGACATATAGATATATACATAGATAGACATATAGACATACAAATAGATGAATCTATAGATAAATAGAGAGACATACATATATATAGATTGATAGATAGACAGTTAGACAGACATATAGATAGAAACATAGATAGATAGACAGACAGATAGAGAGAAAGACAAACAAAAAGACAATCAAATTGATCGACAGATAGACAATTCGATAGACAGATAAATAGACAGATAGAATGCTGGATAGACAAAAAGATAGATAAACAAATAAACAAATATATATATATGTAGTTAACTAGACAGCTAGACAGATAGATAGACAACCATATAGAATTCTTGATTGATAGACTTTTAGCCAAACAGATAGACATACAAATAGACAGATAGATAGATAGATAGATAGAGAGATAGACGTATAGATAGATAGAGTGATAGACAGACAGATTGAGAAAAAAGATAGAAAGACAGACAAATACACAGACATTTAGATAAACATATAGATAGATTGATAGATAGACATATAAATAGACAAATAAAAAGATAAATAGAAAGACAAACATAAAGTTAAATAAAAAAAGATATAGACATATAATTAGATAGACAGTTAGATAGACAAATAGACAGACAAATAGACAGACAAATAGACAGACAAATAGATAGATAGATATATAGAAAAATAGAATGACAAATAGAAAAATATATAGATAATAAAACATAGATAGATAGATAGACAAATAGATAAATTGATATATAGAAAAATTGATGGACATATAGACTGATAGATATGTTAGAGAAATAGATAGACTGATGAACAAATAATTAGACAGGCAAAAATACAAACAAATAGATAAATAGATAGATAGATAGACAAACATAAATATACATAAATGACTTACATATAGACATATGGATAGACAAAGAGACAGACAGATAGATATATAGATAGATAGATAGACAGACAAATCATTAGACATATATATAAACAAAATGATAGTTAGACAAATAGACAAATAGATAGACATAAAGATAGACATAAAGATAAATTGACAAATAGACAGACAAATAGATTCATAGATAGATATATAGGTAGATAGAAAGACATACAGTTAGATATATAGACAAACTTATAGATAGACATATATATAAAGATATTGACATACAGACAGATAGATAGACAGATAGAATAATATATAGACACACAGATCGATAGACAAATAGATAGACAGATAGATAAATACATAGACGGACATATAGCAGACAAATAAACAAACATATAGATAGACAGATAGAAGGAGAGAGAAAGATAGATAGACAGACTGAGATGTAGACAAATAGGTAAATATATAGACAGACTGAGATGTAGACAAATAGGTAAATATATAGATAGACAGACAGATAGATATTTTGAAATATAAAGATATAGACACAAAGATAGACATAAAGACAGACAGATAAACAATCAAATAAATAGAGAAAGTGATCGATAGATACATAGAATTATAGATAGAGAGATAGATAGATAGACATACAAATAGACATACAGATAGACATATATATATATAGATAGATTTATAGACTGGTTGATAAATAAACAAACAAACAAATAGATAGATAGAAATACAAACAAAGAGAAAGACATATAGATTACAGATAGGTAGACAAATTGATAGATAAATAGATAGATAGACAGATAGACAGACAAATAGACATATAGATAGCCACATATAAACAGACATTTATAAACATATTCACACACATATAGAGAGACCGATATATTGACAGACAAACATATATATAGTCAAAAGGATCGATAGACAGACAGATAATAAAATAGATAATAAGATAGATAGAAAGATAAAAATATAGACATACAGATAGATAGATAGATAGATAGATAGACATATAGATAGACATAGAGATAGACAGACAGAACTGTGAGGCAAATAAACAGACAGATAAATAGAAAATTAATATATAAACAAAGAGCTAGATAGATAGACACCTAGATATATAGACAAATATATTAATAAATAGACAAATAGATAGATAGATTGATAGATAATTAGAAAATTGATAAACATACAAATATAGAGACAATTAGACAAACACATAGACAGAGAGATAGATAGAAAGAAAGAAAGATAGATAGATAGATAGACTAATAGATAGTCAGATTCATAGATTGATAAATAGATAGATAGATACATAGAAAAATAGATAAATAGATAGTTATATAGATAGATAAATAAATAGATAGATATACAGACCGAATGATAGAGAAATAAATAGACAGATATACAGACCGAATGATAGAGAAATAAATAGATAGACAGACAAATAGATAAATAGATAGACAAACAGTAGACATGCATATTGATAGACAAATAAACAAATAGATCAACAAACAAGTAGACAGACTAATAGATAAATAGATAATCTAATAGAAAAATAGATAGATAGGCGGATAGTTAGAGAGACAGACAGACAAATAAATAGAAAGACATATAGTCACAAAGATAAATAGAAAGAAAATCACACACACAGGTAGATATATATATAAAGTCTTATATACTGATTGATAGGAAGATAAATAGACAAAAAAATAGACAGAGAGATAGACAAATAAAAAAATAGACAGATAAATAGACTTACATATAGATAGACAGATAGATATATAAACAAATAGATAGATAAACAAAAAGATAGACAAATAGACAGATAGATAGATTGATTGATAAACAAATAGATAGAAAGATAAATAGATAGATTGAGAGAAATACATACAGATAGACACAAAAATAGATAGATATACATATATACAGACAAATAAACAAATAGATAGACAGACAGATAATTAGACAAATAGATAAACAGATAAATAGACATATAGATAGAATGATAAGAAAATGGATAGACATACATAGAGACAGAATGATAGACAAACTGATAGACAGACAGACAGATAGATAGATAATTTGATTGATTGATGGATAAACAGATCGACAAATAGATAGACAGATAGATATAAAGATAGAGAGATAGACAGATAGATAGACATATAGACAGATAAATATATAGGCATATAGATATATAGATATATAGATAGATATATAGATAGATAGCCATATAGATAGATAGATAGATAGATAATCAGATAGAATGATAGATAGAAAATAGATAGATTGACAGATAGAAAGATAGATAGTTATATAGATAAACATAGAGACTGACAGATAGACACATAGTTCACAAATACATAGACATACTGATAGACATACATATATACAGAAAGATATAAAGATAGATAGACATATAAAAAGATAGATAGATACACAAATAGACCTTCAGATAGGCATACAAATATATAGATAGATAGACAGATAGACTAACATTTAGATAGAATGATAGATGATAGATAGATAGACAAATAGATAGACAACATAGATAGACACAATTATACAGAGAGATAGAGAGATTAATAGACATATGCATATACAAAGATAGATTGACAGACGAATATATAGATAAACAGATAGATTGATAGACATTTGATAGATATATTGACAGACAGATAGACTCACCAAAAGACTATTAGATCGATAGATAGATAGATAAATAGATAGATAGATAGACAAACTGATAGAAAGATAGAAAGACATAAAGACAAAGAGATAGGTAGATAAATAGATAGACACATAAAAGACAAATATCTAGATAAACATATCGATAGATATACAAAAAGACATAGTGAGACAGACAGATATATAGATAGATATACAGATATATAAATAGATAGATAGATAGAAACACAAGAAGATAGCCCGATAGATACATTGAAATATAGACATATAGATAGATAGGAAGACAAATTCAAAAACATATAGATAGATAGATAGACACAAGATAGATAAACAAATAAACATATAAATAGACACACAAATATATAGAAAGATCGATAGATAGACAGACCGACAAATAGATAGATAGATAGTCAAATATATCTACAAATAGACAGACAGATTGATAAATAGATAGACACATAGAAATACATATAGATAGACATACAGATAGATAGATAAATAGATATATGGAGAGATAGATGGAGAGATAGACGGATAGATAGACATACAGATACATAGACATATAGACAAAAAAATAAATAGAAAGATTGAAAGATAGATAGGTATACAGATAGACAGACAGATAGCCAGATAGATAGATAGACAAATATATATATATATATATATATAGACATACAGATAGATAGATAGATATATAGAAAGATATATGGATAGATAGACTAATAGATAGCCAGACAGATAGATATAGATATACAGATAGATGGATAGACAGATAGAAAATAGATTGATAGAAAGATAAATAGATAGACAGATAGATAGACATATAAACACATAGATAGATAGACAAATAGATAGATAGATAGATAAACATACAGATAGATAAACAGATTGATAGATAAATATATAGACAAAGATAGATAAAGGGATGGACATACAGATAGACAGACAAATTGACAAATAGACAGACAATTAGATTGACAGACAGATAGATAGACAAATACAAAGATAGAAAGATATATATATATATATATATATAGATAAATAGATAAACAGATAAACATTGATATAGATAGAGAGTTAAACAGATAGATAGATAGACATATAGAAAAATAGATAGACATATAGATAAATAGTCATATAGACAGACAGATAGATACATAGACAGAAAGATAGTCAAATAGATAGACAAATAGATAGACAAATAGATAGATAAATAGATAGATAGACAGATATACAGATAAATAGATAGACATATAGATAGACAGATAAATAGACATATAGACAGATAGATAGATTGACAAATAGACAAATAGATAGATAGACAGATAAATAGATATGTAGATAGTCAGATAGATAAATAAATAGATTGATAAATTGATAGACAAATAGACTGATAAATAAATAGACAGACAAATAGATAGATAAATAGACAAATTGATAGATATATAGACAAACAAATCGAATAATAGATAGACAAACAGATAAATAAACAAATATTTAGAAAGATAATTTCTTATATCGATCAATTGATACAGATAGACAAATAGATAGATAGATAGATAGACTGGCAGATTGATAAATAGACATATAGAAAGATAGACTGATGGACTTATTAATAGATAAACAAACAGACAGACAGATAGATGGATAGATATATAGATAAATATATATACAGATAGACAGAAAGATTGATTTATTTTAGTTAGAAAGCCAGACACATAGACAGATAGATAAACAATTAGATAGATATTTAGAGTGTCAAGTATATACCAAGATAGACAGACTGAAAGATAGATTGATAGATAGAAAAAAGATAGATAAATACAAAGAAAGATACAAAAACACAAAGAGAGATAGATAGACATAAGATAGATAGACAAATAAACAAATAGATAGACACACAAATAGATAGACAGATAAATTGACTGATATATATATATATATATATATATATATATACACACATATATATATATATAGTTAGTTAGTTAGTTAGAAATATATATAGGCATATAGACAGATAGTTAGGTTGATAAAAATTCATATAGATAGACATACAAATAGTTAGACAGAAAGACAGAGATATTGATGGAAAGATAGATAGAAAAATAGATTTAAAAATAGATAGATTGATTGATAGATAAATAGATAAATAGAGAGAAACATAGATAGCTAGATAGACCGATAGACAAATAGACAGACATACAAATAGATACATAAAATTTAGAAAATAGATATGCAAACATTTTGATAGATAGAAAGGCAAACAGATAGACAAACAGATAGACAGACATATTGACACACAGATAGACAAACAAATCGACATATAGATAGATAAATAGATAGATGGACATATAGATAGACAGATAGGTAGATAGATAGACATATAGAAAGATAGATTGATTAATAGATAAACAGATAGATTGATAGACAAATTATTATATAGATAAATAGACAGATAGAAAGATATATTGATAGTCAGTTAGACAAATAGATAGAAAAATAGATATATAAATAGATAGACTGATAGATAGACAAAAAAATAAATAAATAGACAAATAGATAGTTAGACAGATAGACAGACAAATAGAAAGACAGATAAATAGATAGAAAGATAGTCATATAGATAGACCGACAAATAGACAAATAGATAGACATAAAGATAAATAGCATATAGACAAATAAATAGATAGATAGATAGACAGATAAATAGATAAACAGATAGATAAATAGATATATAGAAATATAGATAGACATTTAGACAGACTATTAGATAGATTGATAAAGATATATATAGATATAAAGATCGATAGACAAATAGATAATTAGATAAATAGATAGATAGATAAATAGATAGAGAAACAAAAAAAATAGACATATAGATAGAAATGGATAAAAAGATAAATAGATTATTAGACACACAGATAGACATATTGATATACAAATAGATAGATAGATAAAATGAAAGACAAATAATTAGACATATAGATACATTGATAGTTAGAGAGATAAATAGCCAGATATATTGACAAATAGATAGATAGATAAACAAATAGATAGACAAAGAGACAGACAGATAGATAGTTAGACAGATAGATAGTTAGACA
>JAREIK010002712.1:34970-82669 GCA_029783825.1 Sapria himalayana
AACAAATAGGCACACAAATAGATAGATAGAAAGATAGATAGATATACAAAAAGATAGATATACAGATATATAAACAGATAGACAGACATAAAGATAGATAGATTGATTGATAGATAGTCAGATAGTTAGATAGATCGGTAGACAGATAGACAAAAAAAAAGACAGATAAAAAGAGGGACTGACAAAAAAAATAGACAGATAGATAGACATATATATAAACAGATAGAGAGATAGAGAAACATATAGATATATTGATAGATAAATAGATAGACTGACAGATAGAATGGTAGACATATAGACAAAAAAAAGACAGATAGAAAGAGGGATAGACAAAAAAAATAGACAGATAGATAGACATATATATAAACAGATAGATAGATAGATAGACATATGTATAAACAGATAGATAGATAGATAGACATATAGATAAATTGATAGATAAATAGATAGACTGACAGATAGATCGACTGATTGATAGATAGACGGATAGACCAAAAGATATATATAGAGATAGATAAACAGATAGATAGATAAACAGATAGATAGATAAAGATATCGATAGATATCTCAACAAATAAATACACATACATATAGATAGAATGATATTCAGACATATTGATAGACCTATTGATAGATATAAATGTATAATTATAATAAAATATACACTTATATAGATATATTGATAAATAGATAGGCAAATACATAGACAGATAGACAGACAGATAGATAGGTAGACAGACATACAGACAGATAAATACATAGACACATAGATAGACAGATAGATACATAGACAAATAAATAGACATATCGAGAATAGATATATATAAAGATAGACAGATAGATAGATAGATATACAATTAAATAAATATGCATATTGATAGTGAAATAGACATAGAGATAGATAGATAGATATGCAGACATATATACAGACAATAATATAGACAGATAGGCAGACAAATAAATAGACAGATAGACAAGTAGATAGATAGATGGCTAGACACAAAGTTAGATAGGCATATAGACAAACAGTTAGACAAACAAATATATACATAGATACAAAGATAGATAAACAGACAGATAGACAAGTAGATATACAGATAGATACACAGAAAGATAGATAGATAGATAGATAAACAGATAGACAAACAAATAAATACATAGATACACAGATAGATAAATAGATAGATAGATTGATAGAAATATAGAAAGACAAACAAATAGAAAGAGATATAGACAAAAAGATAGACAAATAGATCGATAGACATATAGACATACAGATAGAAAGATAAATAAATAGACATATAGTCAAAAAGATAGGCAGACAGATAGACTGATAGATAGATTAAAAGACAGACAGTCAGATAGATAGATATATCAATAGATAGATAGACAAATAAGTAGACATATAGATAAACAACTAGATATAAAAAAATACAAATAGATAGATATGCAATTAGACAGATAGATAGAGAGACAACTAGAAAGATAGATAGACAAATAGATAGATAGACATATACATAGACAGATAGAGAGACAGACAGATAGATAGATAGATATGTAGATAAATAGACAGAGAGACAGACAAAGAGTTAGACAAATAGATAGACAATTAGACAGACAAATATATAGACAGATAGAGAACATACAGATTGACAGACAAATAGATATACAGATAAACAAATAGATAGACTACAAGATAAACAGACATAAAGGTAGACAAATAGATAGACTACAAGATAAACAGACATAAAGGCAGATAAATAGATAAACAGATAGACAAATAGACAAAAAGATAGATATATAAAGCGATAGAAATTAGATAAAGAGACAGATAGAGAGACCAAATGAAAGTCAATTGAGAGATAGATAGACTGATAAATAGAAATATAGACAGAATAATATAAAGAAAGAAAGGTTAGAAAAATTGACAAACACATAGACAAATAGATAAATAGACATATATATAGAAATAATAGATATATAGATAGAAAGATAGACAGACAAATAGATAGAAAAATATATAGATTGATTTATAGATAGATAAATAGACAGTCAGATAGTTATGTGAGACAAATATAAAAACCAATTGATAGATACATATACAGACAAATAGACAAACATATTTACAAATACATATATAGATTCACATTTTGATACACAACTAGATAGACAAATATCTATACAAATAAATAGATAGATAGACAAATAGATTGACAGAAAGATAGACAGATAGAAAGGTAGAAGGATATAAATAAAGATAGATAGATACATAGATAGATAGATAGACAAACATATATACAGTCAAATAGATAGACAAATAAATAGACATATAGATAGAGAAATATATAAATAGATAGACAAAAAGTTTAGCCAACAGATAAATAGGTTGATAGATAGACAGAAAGATAGCTTGATAGCTTGATAGATAGATAGAAACATAGATAGATATACCATTACGTAGATAGACAGATAGATAGACAAGAAGATAGCCTGATAGATAGATAGATAGAAACATAGATAGATATACCATTAGGTAGATAGATAGATAGACAGATATATATTTAAAGACAGATAGTTAAATAGAGAGATAATAAAATAGACATATGATAGATATACAATTAGACACACAGTTAGATAGAGAGATAGAAAGATAGATAAGCAGAAAGATAGTCAGACACATAAATAGATATATACATATACATATGAATAGACAGACATATAAATAGAAAATTAGATAGACAGATAGATAGATAGATAGATAGATAGTCAAATAGATAGACATATAGACAGACATATATAGATACAGATAGATAGATAGATAGATAAATGGATAGGCAGAAAGATAGACAAGTAGATTGATAGAGAGTTAGACAGAGAGATAAACATATAGATAGATAGACCTACAAATAGACAGATAGATAATCAGATAGATAGACAGATACATAAATTGATAGATTAATAGACAGATAGAAAGATATATTGATAGATAGAAAGATAGATAGATAGCTATACAGACAGATAGTTAGACAAAAATATTGACATATACACATACATAGAAACATACATAAGATAGACAGATAGACAAATATATAGAAAAACTAATAGATAGACTCAAAGGCAGACAGATAGACATATATATAGAAAGATATATAGACATATACATGGATAGAGTGATAGACATAAAGATACATAGAAAGAAAGAATAATAGATAGACAATTAGATAGATAAACATGTAGATAGATAGATAGACAGATATATAGACAAACAAATACACAGACAGATAAATAGATAGATAGATAGACAAATAGACAGCCAGATAGATAATTCGATAGATAGATAGATAGACATATAGACAGGAGAGATAGACAAAAAGATATACAAATAGATAGATAAATAGATTGTCAAACTTATTGATACACAGATAGATAAATAGATAGACAAATACATAGATAGTCTGATAGATAGATTATGAAATAAATAGATAAATAGATAGACTAATAAACAGATAGAGAGAAAGATATTCAAATAGACACAGATAGACAAAAAGATAGATAGATAGTTAGATAGATAGATAGACATACAGATAGAGAGATAGATAGATAAAGAGATAGATAACAAGTTAGATAGATAGTTAGAAAATAGATTGACACATAGATAGATAGACATACATATAGATAGATAGATAGATAGACAAAATTTAGATAGATAGAAAGATAGACAGGTAGAAAGAAAGATAGATAGACAGAATAATAGACAGATAGATAGACAGATAGACAAATAGACAAATAGATAGATAGATAAAAAATCAATTAGACAAATATATAGACAGATAGATATACAGACAGATATACAAAAAGATAGACAAGTAGATTGCTAAATATAGAGACATAGAGAGACAAACAGGTAGGTAGACATATAGATAGATAGATAGATAGACATATACATAGCAGATAGATAGAAAGACAGATAGATAGACACATAAAAAGAAAAATAGAATATATAGATAGATAGATAGCAAATAAATAGATATATAGATATATAGAAAAACAGATAGACATGCAAATAGATATATAGATAGGTAATTAGATAGATAGATATATAGACACATAAATAGACATATAGATAGATAATTAGATAGAGAGACAGATAGATTGATAGATAGATAGATAGACAATTAGACAAATACATAGACAAATAGATAGACAGACAGATATACAAAAAGATAGACATAGAGATAGACGGGCAGATATGCAAATAGATAGATAGATAGACAAAAATATAGACTGATAGATAGATAGAAAAATGGATAGATAAAAAGATAGATAGATAGATATACAAACATATAGATAAATATATAGATAAAAAATAGATAGATAGACAAATTGACAGATAGATATTTACACAGACAAACAGAAAGATAGATAGATAAAAAGAGACACTACCATAAAAATCACATTTAGTTAGGGACAATTCCTTAGCTAAATGGGTATTTCCCATCACTAAATGGGATATAACGATGGATTACCGACGAATAGATTCCATATCTATCGTGTTTCTTGCTAAAATTTGGCGATGGAAAGTATCCATAGCTAAAAATTTACCGACGGAAAAATCCCTTGCTAAAAATGACAAATTTCCCAACTAAATTAGCAAGCTAATTGAGATTTTCCATTGTTAAATAAAAATAATGACGAAAGATTACCAATCTAAAGTGCTGGTCGATAAATTTTAGCGACAGAAATAGTCCATACCTACTTAAAATTAGCGACGGAGAATCCATCACTAATTTTAAGATTCTCCTAACTAAATTAGCTAGGGAAAATTCCCTTGCTAAATTAGTAAGGGAAAAATAATTTCAGAATTTAATTTATTTTAAAATTTTTTAATTAAATAATTTAATATTTTTATATCAAATTGAATAAAAATTGAAACTATCAATAATTTATAATAAACAAAAAATAAAATTATTTAATATCTTATTCTATTTCAATATTTTACATAATTGAAACAAAAAAATAACAAAATTTTATTTCATCTTATTCATCAATGTATCTACTGTCAGTACATAAAGTATAATATATCCATTTATTGATGTTTCTTTCCCTCTCTCTACTCCTCCGATCTTCATTTTTCTACTGTGACAAAGCTGTCCGAGTCATGACACGTAATGTCTATACAAAAATCCTATCACTTATAAAAGCTTTGTATGAGGAACAATGTGATATCATATCTATAAGAAATTTAAACCACTTAGTCAAAAAAAAGTTATGTTTTGATACATATATAATACTATAGTATATATGTAAATATACTCTAGCATTTCACTACTAGATATATTACTACATTATACATACATAAAAATAGCTGTATTATGTGTACATATAAACTGAGTACAAATATACTCAGTATATATATGTATATACAATACTTTAGTATTATATGTACGTATATTCCTCATTTTGTGTTGTTGTTGCTGCTCATGCTATCACTTTTGCCACTGCTGCCATTACCGCTGTCGCTACCGATACCACTGCTACTGTCGCCACTATCGCCGCTGCCTCTATTAGCATCACTACCATTGCTGCCACTGATTCCATTGATTCTGTCGCTGCCCCGCCACTGCCACCGATGCCGCTGCTGCCGCCGCTATTGGTGCTACCATTGCATGCTGCTGACACCACTACCGCCGCTACTACCACCACCGCCGCTGCTGCCACTGCAGCCTCTACCACCAATGCCACTGCTACCACAGCTTCTGGTGCTACCGTTGCTTTCGGTGTAGCCACTACTACTCCTGCTACCACCATTTCTTCTAGTGCAACCACTATCGCTGCCTCCAATGCTGTCGCTCCCTCCACTACTGCTCCCATTGCTGCTACCACTGCTTCTGCGACCATGGTAGCCCCCGTTACCATCGTCACCACCATTGCTATCGCTGTCGCTTCCGCTGCCACTACTGCCATCGCTACCACCACTACTGCTGCCACACTACAGATAATAGATGTTTATATACCTATAATAGGCTAAAACTCTACCCAAAAAATTCGGAGATGCACAAACATTTTCACAGATATATAAAAATAGTTATTATAGATATGAACAAACAAAAATTAAAGTTGATTGTCATAGAGTCTCAACAAAAATTTAATTAAATAATTTAATATTTTTAAATTAAATTTAATAAAAATAGAAACTATAAATGAAAATTTTAAATTAACAAAAAAATTCATTTAATAATTCACTTCTAATACAATATTTTAAATAACCTAAACAAAAAAATAACAAAAATTATATTATATCATATTAATCAATGTATCTACCGACTGTGTATAAAGTATAATCTATTAATGCATTGACATTGCTTTCTCTCCCTCTCGTCTTCAATCATCATCTTTCCGCTATGAAAATGCTGCCTAATTCATGGTGCATCATGTTTGTTGAAATATGTTTTCACTTATACAAGCTTCATATGGGAAAAAATATTGTACCATATCTGTATGAAATTTAAACCACCAAATCAAATCAAAATAAATAAATAAAAATATGTTTTGATAAATATATATTGCTGCAGTAAATATGAACATATATACTAGCATTTCACTCATACATATATTACTGTAGTATATGTACATATAAACTATAGTATAATTGTACATATATACTGAGTACATATATATACTCAGTATATATGTACATAAAATAATATAGTATTATATGTACGTATATACTAACTATATACGTATGTATATACTGCATTTGTTGTCGTTGCTACTGCTCCCAATGTCATTGCTGTTGCTGCCTCTACTGCCACTGTTACTGGCGCTACCACTATCACTATTGATGCCGATGCTGATACCGCTACCTATGCCACTACCACCGATGGTGCTGTCGCTCCTGACGCTACCACTACTGGTGCTGCTACCGCATTTGCCGGTGCAGCTGCCGTAGCTGCCGGTGCTACTGTCTGCAGCTGTCGATGTTGCTGCCCCGCCACCATCGTAGTTGCCGATGTTGCCGCTGCTACCACTGAGGCAGCTGCTGCACTATTGCCGCTATTGCTGATGCTATTGCCACTACTGTTACTGCTGCCACTATTGTCGATGCTATTGCCACCACTATTACTATCACCGTTGCTGCATCTGATGTCACCTCTGCTGCTGTTGCCGCCTCTACCACTGCTACCACCACTGCCGTTACTACAGCTTCCGCTGCCACCACTACCATCACTGTCATCATTGCTACTGCTGAAAATAGGCTTTTACATACCTATAATAGGTTAAAACTCTACCATGAAATTCAGAGACACAAAAACATATTCACAGATATATAAAAACAAATATTATAGACATGAACAAACACAAATTAAAGTTGATTGTCATACAGCTTCAACAAAAATCCAAAAGATGCCTAGCAATTATGTTTTGAGATAAAGAGAATGTAAAAATAAAATGTTTTTAGAATAATAAAGATAAGGTAAGCTAGCCCTGATTTTGATAAAGTAGAAATTGGTAAATATGAGACCCACGCATTGGAAAGACCATGGTAATTTCGGAATGATTTGAATCAGGATTTTTTCTTTTGTCTCACATAATGTGTCCTGCAAAGATTCATAATTAGGTTAATCAAAAAAGCAAAGAACAAAACCAGAATATAAAAAAATTGAAACCTGCAAAAAAATTTCATAATTATTTGCTACACATAGACAAAAATAAATAATAGTTCATAAATAATTTTCATACTCAATCATGCAACCTTATAATTTGTAGGCAATGCTAGCCTCTCCTACGAGGATTCACAGCTGGATCTTGGAATGCTATCTGTTACGCCAATGTCACTAACTATGACTCCATATATGACATCTACTGTTGCATTACATTTTTAATTTTTTTAATATCATGGTTCAGTTCTTTAATTTCTTGCATTTCTTCCATCAAATTAGTTATATGCTCATCCTTCTTTTATATATTGGTCTTCATAACAACAATATATTCATTTGTTTCTAGTGCTTATAGTTCGACTTCCTCAACCACCATTGCTGAGACAAATGAATTATAAGCATGACTGCTACAACAAAATGGCACTTCTTTAGAGCCAATTCCGTATACTCACTGCTTCTTTTGACCTCCTATTGTCTCCAAATAAATAGGATCATAGTCTATTGGTTGAAGATCCATAGAACCCTCAACTTGTTGATGAGCAGCAGTCATACGTTCCTCCATTAGGTTCTGAGATAAAATAGAGAAAAAAACTATTCTAGATATACACAAAATAAAATAAATGTTTTTCATTCAAAACAATTATCATAATGTACTGTAGTTTTATAAAATCTAATTAATATAACAATTTCTTATAGAAATCATCTAAGACTTGTTGTCAACATACTGACCATCCACTTTTTTCACATGTATCTTCCTAAAAATTTCATAAAAATTTGGATCTCTACCCAATTCTCTAGCCTAGAATATGTTTTTATTAAGTCATAAAAAGCAAATGATAAGAAAATTTAACAAAATTAATAAAACCATGTAGAAATTTTTTCTATTGGGCTAATAAGACAATCACTTAATATAGAAATGTTTAGAATTTTAAATTTGTACCAAATATCAAGCATGCTCAATGCTCGACTTTGACCCTCTAGTGTGTCGACGAATTTCTGTAGCTAGTCCAGCTACCTCACTTCGTCGATTTTTGTTGGAAATATATGATTTTTTCTTCGCATCTGGCACCTCCCATTAATTAAGCCACTCGAGCCAGTCTTCCTCGAATATAAAATCAGGCATTTCTTTCATTTTCTTTAATTTATGAACAAAATCAAAATACCATTGAGCAGCTTTGATCTTCCATAATGACTTAATCTTTCTATCAAATTTGGGTGCCCATGTGTACTGATTCTATAAATAGAAAAATTACAAAAGAATTTATATTAACAACAAGAACATAATTATTTACTGCTTAAATAATAACCAACATAAAAATTAAGTAATTAGATAATTATTATTCAATGCTTTTGTTTTGTTATTTTTACCTGAAAGTCATTAAAATATGATTCTTTTGTGGATTAGCATTCATGAGAAAGTAACTGAGTTATTCACATACTACGATACTAGGTATAGTGGTAATAATAGTAAGGATCATAGTATGGACATGAATATCATATTCAGAGATGATAACTTATCTATTCAATTAGCATTGGGAAAATAATTAGGTGAACCATCGAATATAAGTGAGTTGTCTCAGTACTTAAATATTGATTATTGTTCAATCATATCTCATATTAATAATAAGAATATTGATATTTTACAATAATGAAAACCATATAACTCTATCTATCTCATATTGTCTAATATGGCATGGTATCTACCGACTCCTCTGATATCAAGCATATAATCAAAGTCTATTTTTTCTATTGCAATAAATATGATTTCATATAAGAGATCCAAATTAAGAGCAGATATTATTGAGATATTAACATGCATGAAGAATTGAAATGATTCAAACTTGGGCATTAAAAATCATACTGCAACTACAACAAGAGCAAATTAGTTGATTGCTAATGATGATTCGTGAAATTTTGATGAAGACTAAGATTGAGCCTACTATACTATCTTTGGCCTACCACTAATGATAATACCATACGCTTATGAGATTGATATTTTTTGGATTGCCTTTGTCAATTTATTTTTGTCATTTGAGCTTGCTGTTTTTATAATTATTTTTTTCTTTATTTATTCAGACACTTACTTATAGAATTGATATTTTATGTTTATAAGTTTATCTTTAATGCATTAATTTTTATCTTTTAATGATTTAATCTTACTTTGTTATTTTATAATTTGTATGTATTTTTAGTTATGAGTTATTACTTCTGATAATAAATTTATTTTTTTATTCTATCAATTTAATTAATTAATTAATTAATTTAGGATTAACATTTAAATTTTAAAATATATTTGAATTTGGGATGGCCTCATTTCGAACGGGCCAAAATGGAATAACTCATCATGTCTCGACACGTCTCGGCTTGACCCGGCATGTCCCAACATGACCCAGAACATCTCGACACGTCTCGGCATGACCCAACATGTCCTAGCATGACCCAAAACATCCCGGCATGTCTTGGCATGTCCCGACATGACCCAACATGTCTCGGCATGTCCCGACACGTCCCGGCAAGACCCAACATGTTCCGGCACATCTTGGCATTATCCAACATGTCCCAACACATCTCGGCATGATCCGGTATGTCTCAACATGACCCAAAACATCCCAACACATCTCAGCATGACCCATCACATCTTGGCATGACCCAGCACATCTCTACATGATCTAGCACAACCCGACACATCCCAACATGACTCGGCACACCCCAGAATGACCAAGCATGACCCAACACATCCTGACATGACTCAACAAGTTTAGACACGACCCAACCCAAATCAAGTATGAGTCAGGCCGATAGGTCATGCTGAGCTGACACTCTCAAGCCGTGTCATGCCTGACACTACAAGGTTACCATACCAGGTCATACCGGGCACGACATGATGACCTAATTTGGGCCACCAAAAAATGATAACCCACAAAAAAATTCGAGGCCAAAATCATATTTTCTCTCATGACCTTGACACAATATAAATATTATAAAAAATATATACATATAAGAGTACGTGCAAAATTATGCACCTAAAAAAGTATACCAATAAATATACCAAAAAGCATACTGCATTAGATCCTATGCTAACATAACTGAGCTAAGCATGGTCAAACTAATTATCATCATGAATCTTCTGGTTAGATTTTTGGAAGATGTTAAAATTGTCAATATCATGCATACATACTTTCAACCTGCTTATCATTGAATTCCTAGGTCAACATATAAGAATAATATTATTAAATAATATAAATTAAAAAATAAATAATAATTTATAAATTTTAGTAATATAATAATATTGCATATATGACATTCGATATCTAGACTAGTCATGATGATGTATCTTTTGTATGTCTTACCTCCCACTATATAAATTCTATAGAAAACTTGATAAAAAAATTTAAATTTTTTTTGATATTATATATCCTCGTGATGGCCCTATCATATATATGTAGATAATGAGAATCTTTAAAAATTATCATATTCAAAATAAAATATTTAGTATCATATTTAATAATATATCTAACAACAAATTAGCTATTAATATATTTGTTATGACCATTAAAGATGAACTATTAGGTAAAACCATTAATATTAGATGCATGCATTCCATTATTAACCTAATAGTACAGAAAATGATAAAATTATTTTTCTCGTATAAAAAAAATATAATAGCAGACAACAGGAGTTTGATAATCTATATTTATTTGTGAATCTAAAAAATAAAAAAATTCAAATAAATATAAGATATCATTTAAATTACACTTATGTGATAATAAGTATTTGATATGTTGTACTAGTCTTTCTTTTTATTTATCTTATTGATTCATTTTGTGATCTATCGTACATCTCCATACTTCAAACTTTTATAATTAATATTTGAAACATGAAGGGTTTTTTCAAACTTTTAAAATAATTATGCATTCTAGAAGACATGTGCTCGTATAAATTTGATGTGCCAGAAAATTTTGAATCCTTGGCACATTTATCATTACTCTATTAATTGCAAAGATCATTTATTATAAAATTAAAAAATTTATCTCTTGAGCACACGATATTTGCTAGAATATACACATAAAGCACATGGATGACATTTTTATGTGTGTGTATTTTAGGAAAATATAAAACAAGCATTTAGACCTTAGCCATGAGTTTCTCTTCTAGCCTTAGATTGGGAATTCTTGGTGATGCACCCAAGTTAAACACGAACTGATCATCTATTATGCCATTGCTTGTCACATTCTTTTTATGAGTTATATTTGCTGTTGGTGATCGCTTCAGCTGTTGGATAAAATAACAAATCAAAGAATACTATTTGTAATTGCAAACTAGTAAAGAAACTGAATTACTTAATGGCCTTTATAATTAAGTAGAAGTTGATAAAACAAGTAGCTATCATAGTCATAGGTCCCATGTAACAAATTAAGTTTAGGTGTTTCGGGTCAAAAAAACAAAGTTGCTGCAATTTTCCATTAACGGCTACATTGTTCTAGACACGAAAGCTTAAATATTATAGAGCAGCAGGATCCTTTTTGTTGAAATACATGCAAAACCCATGCGAAAATCATATGATAGCGAATGAACCTTTTTAGAGGCTTTAGGTTGAGGAGTAGAGTATCTATTTTGGGATCTTCCTTTACTGAATAGGTTTCCAAGGTATTCCTCAACTTCGGCATCATCCTTGCTGTAACTATTATCACTTCTATCATCATTGTCATAATTTGATCATGATATAGTAGATTTATGGGAGACCAATGTCGATTGCACCAACCTCCGGCTGGCTTCCTTGGCCCGATTGCTGGACTATTTCAAAAGTGGCCACCATCATCACTAGCCCATCACCATCAAATGACCTATCCATTAATACGCTTCGACTGGAGTTGGTACTCTGCCGATGGAGACACAGTGGAAAGTTAAGGAGGGAAAACTTGCAAAACTATGTCGACCTAGCAACACAAGTGATTTGTGTGAAAAACTTAAAACTGAACATAATAATTTATGATTTAATTATTTGATTTTATTAATTACACATAATCATCTATTCATGTATACTATACAAGTGGAGTAATTCAACGTCCTAAATACAAGATATTAATTAAATTAACCACCAAGAAGACTAATTCTTCAAATACTAGGTCCATATTTAACAAATAACTATATATATATATATATATATATAGCATCCCCTCAAACTCATTATGTACCAATTATAAGCATTGATAGTTTGTCAACTAGAAAACAAGAATGAAAATTTGAACACAACTTAATAAAGAAATCTACAAGCTATATGGAAGAAAAAAAAAACAAAAAAAAACAAAGTGATGGTGTCATACTTGAGATGATAATGTGTAATGTGATAATCAATTTTAATATGCATGATTCATTCAATAATGACTAATTTATAAATAATTTGAATAACACTATTGTAATTGCAATATATAATAATTGAGTGAGAAAGCAATACTCTCATATATGCAAATAACTAACATAACCACATAATTTCTATGGTTATAAATGTCATAGCATAATACTCTACTTTAATTGAAGATAGAGAAATAGATAATTATTTCTTATAGAGAAAGCAAAAAATCAACTACATGAACAATATAAACAATATCAAGATGAGTAATAGTAAGATATGTTAAGCTCCTAACAATAGTATGAGATAATATAGGATCTGAAAAAGACACATTCACTACAAGAAAAATCACATTTAGCTAGGGACAATCCCCTAGCTAAATAATCATTTTTCATCGCTAAATCTATAGCTAAATTACTGATTTTATTAGCTAGGAAAAATCTATCGCTAAATCCATAGCTAAATTATGAATTTTATTAGCTAGAGAAAATCCGTTTCTAAATCTGTAGCTAAATCCATAGCTAAATAAAGGATTTTATTAGCAAGGAATAATCCTTCACTAAATCTGTTGCTAAATCAATGATTTTATTAGCTAGAGAAAATTCATCACTAAATTATTAGTAAAATCAAAGTTTTTATTAGGTAGGGAAAATCCATCATTAAATCCATTACTAAATCAAGTATATTATTAGCTTGGGAAAATATGTCACTAAATTCATCGCTAAATTCAAGGATTTTATTAGCCAGGGACAAAACCGTCACTAAATCCATCACTAAACCAATGATTTTATTAGTTAGGGACAAAACGATCATAAAAGCCATCACTAAATCAAGGATTTTATTTGATAGAGAAATTCCCTCGTTAAATCGGTTGCTAATTTATGGATTTTATTAGCTAGGAAAATTCCGTCACTAAATCCGTCGCTAAATCATGAGTTTTATTAGATAGGGAAAATCCATCCCTAAATCCGTCGCTAATTTTAGGCATTTATTAGAGAGGGATATTCCGTCACTAAATCCGTCGCTAAATTCCCCGCTTTTCTTGAAAGAAATTTATGAAAATTTTCCGTCGCTAAATCCGTCACTAAAACCGTCGCTAAATCCCATGCTTTCTTGAGCAGAATTTATGAAAAATCTTTCCTCGCTAATCCATCGCTAATCCGTTGCTTTTTTTTTCAAAGAAAAATCATAAATCCCTTGCTATTCCCTAGCTAATCTCTTGCAATTAAGCTAGGGATTGATCCCTATCTAAAATTTCCTAACTAAATTGATATTTTCTTGTAGTGAGAGATAAACAAAAAGATAGATAGATAGATATATAGATAGATAGATAGACAAACATATAAATAAATAGATAGACAGAAAAATAATCAGTCATATAGATAGAGAGATAGATAGACAGATAGATAAATGATAGACTAATAGATAGATAGATATACAGCCAGATAGATAGACTGATGGATATATAAACAAACATATAGATACTAAGAGAGAATGATATATAGTTAGACAGACAAATAGACTAATATAAAGACTGATAGATAGATAGATAAACAGACAAATAGAAAGATATATAGATAGATATACATTGAGACAAATATATAGACAGACATATAGATATATAGACAGACAGATAGACAGACAGATAGACATACAGATAGATAGACAGACAGATAAATAGATAGATAGACAAACATGTAGAAAGACAAATAGATAGACAGACAGACATATCAATAGATAGATATACAAATAGATAGACAGAAATATAGACATGCAGATAGACAATATGATAATTAGATAAATATATAGACATATTGATAGATAGATAGATAGTCAAATAGATATATAGATAGAATGATAGATAGATAGACATACAAATAGATAGACAGACAGACAGATAGATACACAGACACATAGATATACAGACATATAGACAAATAGATAAACAAATAGTGAGATAGATAGATAGATAAATAAATAAAAGACAAATAGATAGATAGATAGATTCAAAATTAGATAGACACATAGATTGATATATAGACAGACATAGAGATAAATAGATAGATAGATAGACAGATAGATAGACAAACAGGCACATAGATAGACAGATAAATAGACATACAAATAGATAGTCAGATAAACAAATAGATAGACTGGCAGATAGGTAGATGGATAGACAAAAAAGATAGATAGACAGATAGAAAAATAGATAGACAAACAAATATATACATAGATACAAAGATAGATAGATAGATCAATAGATAGACAGATAAATAAAAAGATAGACAGATAGAAAGAGAGATAAACAGATAGATAGACAGACATATAGATAGATAGATAGAAAAATAAATAAACATATAGACAGATGGATAGATAGAAAAATAAATAAACATATAGACATAGAGATAGAGAGACAAGTAGACAAATAAATTGACAGACAGACAAATAAACTGATAGATAGATAGACCGACAAATAGATAGATAGATATGCTGATAGGTAGATAGACAGATAGATTGAAGATAGATAGATAGATAGATATAAAGATAGAAAGACAAATTAATAGATAGATAGATATAAAGATAGAAAGACAAATAGATAGATAGACAAATAGACAAATTTATAGATATACAATTAGATAGATAGACAGATAGATAGATAATTAGAGAGATAGATAGACATACAGATAGTCAGGCAGATATATAGATAGATACATAGACACACAAATAGACATATATATATATATATATATATACAGATAGACCGGCAGATACAGAAACAAATTGATGGAGAGATAAACAGAAGGATAAACATAAAGATAGATAATCATATTGACAGATATATAGACATAGAGATAGACAGATAGATAGACAGTTAGACATATAGATAGACAATTAGACATTAAGATAGACAGACAGATACATATAAAATAGACAAATAGATAAATAGACAAATAAATAGGCAAATAACACTACTAAAATTCACCAAATTAGCGACCAATTATTTTGTCAGTAATTCGGTGACCTTTTACTGATCATTTGGTGACCTTTTACCGACCATTTGGTGACCTTTTACCAACTAATGATATTAAAGAATTTTGGTCGGTTTTGGTCTCAATTTGGTTCGTAAATTAATTTTTAAATATTTTTTTTGTTTTGAGTTTTATATCTTGCTTATATATATATATATATATATATTAAGATTATGAAACAAAAGAAAAGTACAATTAAAACTAGCAAACTATTATATATATTACATATATATAGTAAATAAGTCAATAAAAAATAAAAACATTAAATCTCAAATCTAAGTTTTAGACATAAAAAAGTGTGTAATACACTCAATAATATAACCTTGTATCATAATCATTTTGTTGAGATATATCTGGTCCATATAGTGAGATGTCGAGTACTTGGGTAGAGCTATCTACTGCTGCTAATCCTGATGCAGTTGTTGTAGGTGCTATTATAGGTATTGGAGTAGATGCTGTAGCTAGAGCATTCACTACAAGAAAAATTCATTTTAGCTAGGGAATTTTAGCTATGGATCAATCCCTAGCTAAATTGCAATGGATTACCTAGGGAATAAAAAGGGATTAATGTTTTTTTTTCGGAAAAAAATAGCAACGGATTAGCGACAGAAATTTTTTTCATAAATTCTGTATAAAACTAGGGGATTTAACGATGGATTAGTGACGGAAGATTTTCGTAAAATCCGTTCAAGAAAAGTGGGGTTTTTCGTGATGAATTAGCGACGAAAAATTTTCATAAATTCCGCTTAAGAAAAGTGTGGAATTTACAGACGGATTAATGACGGAATATCCCTCGCTAATACCATCCATTATTTAGCGAAGGATTTAGCGAGGAATTTTCCCATGCTAATACAAGCCATTATTTAGCGACGAATTTAGCAATAGATTTTCCCAACGCTAATAATATTTATCATTTAGCGACGGATTTAGTAACAGAATTTTCCTTGCTAATAAAATCTTATATTTAGTGATGGATTTAGCGATGGAATTTCCATTGCTAATAAAATTGATAATTTAGCGATGGATTTAGCGACATAATTTTTCTTGCTAATAAAATCAATGATTTAGCTACGAATTTAGTTGCGGAATTTCCCTTGCTAATAAAATCCATGATTTACGACAGATTTAGCGACATAATTTCTCTTGCTAATTGAATCCATGATTTAGCGATGGAATTTTTCTTGCTAATTGAATCCATGATTTAGCAATGGATTTAGTGATGGATTTAGTGATGTAACTTTTTATGTTAATAAAATCTATGATTTAGCGACGAATTTTCTTGAGCTAATAAAAAACGTAATATAGCGACGAATTTTCCCTACCTTATAAATTCTGTAATTTAGCTATGGATTTAGCGACAATATTTCCCTAACCAATATATATTTATATAATTTTTTTTTATTTTTTATCAGTTTTAATATTTTATTTAATTTTGTTTATTAAATATATGTTAATGGTCTATATATGAGCAATCCTTGAAACATATATTCTCCTTGTAAAATCATAAAAAAATTATATTATAAATAAATAATTTAAATAATATCTAAATACAAAAAATAATTATATATATTAATAAGGACTAAAAAAACTATTTTTATGATGTATTAATTTTTTATAAAATTATACAAAAAATTTTTCTAAAATTTTAAAATAAGAAACTTAAAATTTGTATTAAAGTATTTTTAAATAATAAATTCAATAAGTATAATAATTTTTTTTCTTTATTTTAAAAATTAAATTAACATATATTAAAATTTCTATTAATATAAATATAAATTAATTCATTGTATAATAAAATAGAAAATATTGATAAATTATCTGAATTGACGAATAAACTAGTAAAAATTAATATTATTATAAGTAAAAAAAATTTTATTTTTATAGAAAACTTTTAAATAAATAAATAATACAATATTTGAAAATCTTGAAATATAATATAAATATAATTTTTTAATAAAGTTAAAATAAAATAAATTAATATTTATAAATAAATACATAGATGTTTACTCTTAAAAAAATTTATACGAATTAAATAATTGAGTAATATTTTGACTATTAGCTTTTAACATTAAGTTTTTATTAAAATAATAAATATAACTTATTTTATCTATCTTCTCACTTTAAGTATTTTATTAAATTTTAAAAATTATTAATAATATCAAATTATATGAAATTTTATGCCTTCATAATAATTTTATATTATCTTCGTATAAATTAATACGAATTCTTTAAAATATAAAATGATAAAATATAAATTTTTATATATTTTTTAACATTAATAGTATTTTATAACTTTTAAGCGAGTGACTAGAAGGTATATCATCTTTTCATTTATATCTTATTATATGGAGTTTGTTAATTTTGTACCTATTTGATTTTTTTTATAAGGCTAAATCATATTTTTTTATTATTTATATATTTATTGTTTATATTAATATTATAATAAAAAATTTTAAGGTGTTTATTTTTCATTTGTACCATGCAACACACACATTAATTTTGTTCGAAAAAATTTTTATAGTGAATAAAATTAATTAGTTTTTTGATTATATATATATATATATATATTTTATTTATTTAATGTTATAATAATTAAAAATATAAAAAATTTGATTATTTTCTTCAACATTGATTATCTTTTTCGACATCGATGCTTAAGTGACGCGAACCTCCGCAGAAGACCATCCATCCCTCTACACCGATGCTTCAACATATATTTGATTTTGAGGTTTAAGTTTTAATTTTTATTTGATTTGAGGTTGGTTTTATACATTTATTCTTCATCGATTAACTTGATTAAGCTTAAGTTTTAATGTTTCCAAAATTCTTCTCCTTTATTCACCATGGTGTTCTTGGATTGTGTATATATACTTAATCGTATACATACTTCATGCATTTGTGATATAATGTGTTCTCATTGTATGGATTTTGATGGTGCATAGTAGGTATGCCGAATTAAAAAAAGTTTCAATATAAATAACTGCATACTGTATACAAAAACAGTATACATAAATATAAGTTTGCTTAAAATAAGTGTGTTTAAACATAACTATATATATATAACTATAAAAAAAGTATACATAAACTATTTAAACATAATTATATCTATAATTTTTTTATTACCATAGATGTGAAATGAAAAAATTGTAATGCATTGTTTGGGCATGTTGGTATTATATGGGTGACCTTCTTTATCATGGTTTGGGGTGATTTTGATGCTATAGTTTACTGGTATTTTTTTTTGTTATGGTTATAAATATTTCTATTTAAAACTTCAATTATTCATGGCCCATTGCTAATGGTTTTGTTCACGGGTGTTCTTGAGTAAGGAGCATGAAAAAAAAAACACATGTTCTTGATTTATTATCTATATTGCATGAAGAGCACAAAAAATGATTCTAATAATTATTCTAAAAAATAAATTTTTTAGAATAATTATTCAAAAACAAATAGTCGTAATCTGTATTTTGCTATTTTATGAATGATAAAATGAGAGTGTGTGTATGATCATAGTTTGTGTTATTTATGATAAGTTTTTAGCAGTTTATTTTTTGATAGTGTAAGTTTTTTGTTGTGTTTGTTTATTTTATGGTAGTGTGTATTTGTGTTTAATAATTTTTGCATTATTAAAATTACTATGTGCTATGCATTTAACGTCATTTTTGAAAAATCCAGAAAAGCAATTTTGATTAATCTATTCATAATTTTTGTAGTGTGTACGTGCGTGGGTGTGTATAATAAAAATAATGTGAATATTTATATATACTTTTTCTATTTATTAATTCGACTCTATTAAGTATAGTTTGGAAAATGAAAAATAATTTTCTGTAATTAATTCATAATTACCATATTTAATTAACTGGTTTGGTATTTGAGCTATAATATTTTTCAAATAGGTTTGAAACTTATTGATGGTTATCTTTTGATAATCTTTTGAGATTGGAAGACATATCAATTGAATATTCATGTCTTTGCTTGCTCTATTGATTGTTTGTTCTTAGGTAACCAAACATTTTGATTGATTAATCTTGTCATAGAGAAAATATTATCATTAAAGGAGACCATAGTTAGTCTTTCAAGACCTTAGTTTCTCCAATGGAGATGCTTTGTAGAACATATATTACCAACCTCAAGACCATTTACCTTGTAAAAAAATGTATATTGATGTTGTATCATGGTTGATGTGTGAGATACATATATCACTATGCTCTATCAAATCAATGAAGTTGTCAATAATAGCAAATCAACCACTCAAACATATGCTCTAACAAATGGATTCCTATATGTTGCAAGTTGATACTCATCTATTATTAATCTTATACAATTGGTAATTAATCTACCCTTTATACTCTATTTGCAATTAGATACTCATCTATTAGTAAGCTTTCTCAATTGAACTATAATCTATATTTTTATCTTTGATTTATGAGAAAGTTTAATGGAATATACTATAGACCATGCTAAAGATAAAGCATAGAGAAATATTATCTCATCTATAAATGAGCATTCTTATTTGAAAGTAGATACTCATTTGTGGTAGTAGTAGTACAAGAAGAAGAAGTAGAAAAAGATGAAGAAAAAGTAGTAAGAGAAGGAGAAAGAGTTTAAGATGATGAATAAATTAGAGTAGCCTTATAACTCTTAAGTAGCAGTTACATGCATTACAAGAAATCCTAATCACCCTAATCTTCAAATAGAAAAAAAAATATTAGGCTTGCATCTCTTAAATTACAAAACAAAATAACAAAAACAATTTAATATTATGCATTGATACCACTCAAAGGTAGGAATATTGCTATGAGAACTATTTTCTTAAATTAGTTCACTTTTAAAATTTTATTAAATAGATTTTCTTGACAATGAATGTACTATTCTTTATTATTTGTTGCATCCAAAAACAACACTAACTTTTAATGTTATATTTATTTGTTGGCTGACATTCAGCTAGCCTTATAATTCTTCACTCTATATTGAATACATTTAATTCTTCACGAGAAGTTTGCATCCAAAAATATTAGGCTTCCTATATTGAATACATTTATGTAGTCACATGTTGAAAAAGAACTTATATTTTCTTTTATATAGTTCTTCACTCTAACACTGCACTCTTTATGTGTCTCTCTCTCCCTCTATAATACTTTCTATCTTTCTCTTCTTCTTTTTCTTTATGTGTCACACACTCTCTCGTGTTATTTTTTTCTGGCTCTTCTTTCCTGCTTGTTCTCTCTCTCTCTCCCTCTCCCTCTCCTCCTTCAAACATTAAATGTATTTTTTTTTTGCTTTCGTTTCTTGAGCATTATTGTACTTTGCACCCTTTATCTAGTATAACTATGATATCATTTAAATCTTTATAGTGCTAAAAATTACGTTATCTATTAATGTAGATTGTGCAAATGGCTTGCCACTATATTCATGATATTTAAATTTTAAATATTCATCTATAAGTAATTTTATCTTATTTTTTGTATATTTTGAAGTAATATAATGATTTATTTATATTAATGATTGAACATTATTTTATGTAAATAAAACAGGGCAAAATGAGCTCAGATCGTCAGTGGATGTACAAAAGGATTATTAATATATTTTTGAATAAATATTTTTTGACTGGGCTTGAAACTTTTATCAATTTTGCATGTAGTCAATCAAGATTGAAGGATGTAAAAAAAATTAAGTGTCCATGTAATCATTAAAAGTGTCAGAATATCTGTTTTCATGATGCAAACACTATAAGATATCATTTGGAAAAATATGGCTTTGTGCCAAATTATTTTGTTTGGATTTATCATGGAGAAAGTACAAAGGCTCTGAATATTAACTAAAATGAGGGTATTGAATCATTCATTTGTGGTGAAGAATCTTCAAACACATACCATAGAATGATCATGGAAGCTGCTGGTCCCGACTTCAATATGGATTACATAGATGAACTACCTAATCTTGAAGCTCAGCAATTTTATGAAATGCTTAAAGGTACAGATAAAGAGTTGTGGCTTGGTTGTAAAACACATTCGCAATTATCACTTGTGGCTTGACTAATGATCATTAAGTCATAAAATCATATGTCTGAGAAATTATTTGATCAGGTGACAGAACTGATGAAGGAGATTGTTCCGGATAATAATTTGATCACTAACAACTTTTACAACACTAAAAAGTTACAACGAGGAATGGGTGTACCAGTGGAAAAAATTGATTGTTATTTAAATGGATGCATGTTATATTAGGAGGGTGATATTGATTTAATTAGCTGTAAGTTTTGTGACCATCCTCGATTTAGGAAGTCACCTCGTGCTGTAGAAATACAAAAAAAGTTGAAGGTTTTCTTTAAGAAGATGTATTATTTTCCATTAATTCCTTGATTATAGAGACTATATGCATCAAATGTTACCGCAAATGATATAAGGTGGCATTCTGAGCATGAGGTTGAAGAAGGGGTAATGCATCATCCATCAGATTCACCTGCTTGAAAGTATTTTTATTATATACATCAATATTTTGCAGCAGAAGGTCAAAATGTGAGATTGAGTCTCTGCACTGATGAATTTCAGCCATTTGGGCAATCTGGACAATAGTATTCAACATGTCCAATGATAGTGACGCCTTATAACTTGCCTCCGTGGTTGTGTATGAAGGAACAATATATGTTTTTGTCAATATTGGTTCCATGGCCAAAAAATCCGAAAGACATGCTAGATATTTCTTACAGCCTCTTATTGCAGAGTTAAATCATTTATGGGATGACGTGAATATATATGATATCTCAAAAAAGCAAAATTTTATTATGCCGGCAACCCTTATGTGGGCTGTAAGTGACTTTTCTGCATATTCAATGTTGTCTGGCTGAAGTACTGCACGATGATTCACATGCTCGTATTGCATGACAAACTCTAATGCATTTACCCTCAAATTTAGTGGTGAACAGTCATAGTTTGATAATCATCATAAGTTTCTACCTACAAATCATCCATTTCGAAGAAATAGAACTGCATTACGAATAAATAAAACTATGATGATAATTACACCAGCTGTTCGTCCAGAAGATGATATTATTACAGAAATTCATAGTTTGGGTTTGAAGAAGGTAATTGAAAAGGAAGCTACTGGAAATAATGGACCAATAGGCAAATTATTTGGTTGGAGGAAACGTAGTATATTTTGGAACTTGCCCTATTGGAAGTCCAATTTAATTCGTCATAACTTAGATGTAATGCATATTGAAAAAATGTTTTTGACGATGTTTTGAACATTATCCTTTATGTAGATTTAAAAACAAAATACACTTTAAAATCAAGAAAAGAGCTGAATGATTATAATCTGTGGCCTAAATTGAAACTAAATGAGCAAACAGCAAAATTCCCTAAAGCTTGCTACACACTTGATAAGAAGGCAAGACAGATATTGTGTGAATGTGTTAAAATTTTGAAATTCCCTGATGGATATGTGATATATGTCAAATATGGGTAGATGCGTGGATATGAAGAATCTTAAGTTATTTGGAATGAAAAGTCATGACTGTCATGTATTTATGCAAAGATTAATGCTAATTGTATTTCGTTAATTACTTCCACAAAGTGTTTGGAAGGTCCTTACAGAACTAAATTTATTTTTCAAACAACTAACTGCAACCACAATCAAAATAGATGACATGGTAAGGATGGAGAATGATATTCCACTTATTATTTATCAGCTAGATGGATATTCCCACCAAGATTTTTGACTCAATAGAGTATTTGCCGGTCCATTTGGCATACGAAGCAAGGATTGCAGGGCTAGTGCAATTCAAATGGTTGTATCATTTTGAAAGGTAAATACATATAATTTTCTATGTTTTATTATTTCGTACTTTAAGTAATATTGTAATTTAATCAAATTAAAACCTTGCATTGTGGTTGTAGGTATCTTTGTAAGTTGAAATTGAATGTTAGAAACAAGGTAAAAGTTGAAGGTTCAATTTGCAATTCATATTTAGTAGAAGAAGCATCATCATTTTGTTCTTATTATTTTGATGATCATGTCAATACAAAGAATAGAAATGTGTCGCGGAATTATGAAGGTCATGTGATGGTGGAAGTTGATTCTATGGACAAACTATCTATCTTTAAGCACCTTGGAAGAGCATTGAAAAGATGTATGACAGATGAATAGTAAAAAACAAGCAGGAGCTACATTTTACTTAATTGTGAGGAGGTTGAACCATACATTGAGTATGTATATACAAAATGGGTGTAGGTTAAATCATAGTTTAATTTTATCTTTAATAGGAATTATTAAAAATGGATATACATTTTTTTCTCTTTTTATATTTGTGCAGTATTTATGTTGAGCAGTTAAAATATAGGCAACCATCAATTTCCTGTAATCATGTTGAATATATGCTAGAAACTCAATTTGCAAATTGGTTCAGAAATTATGTGAGAATTATTAAGTTTTAAAATTTGAATTATTTAAATTATATTTATCTTTTATTTGTTAATATCAATTTTTTTAATTAATGACATAGTTAATTGATCCTTCAAATCAAAATTCAAATATTTTTATTCAGAATCTAAGTAAAGGCCCGTTTCGATATGTGACAACCTATCCTGACTATTTTGTTAATGGATATAAATTTCACACAATTAGGAATAGTTCTTCTAAAATAACAATGAATAGTGGTGTATGCATTAAAGGCGCGGGATATAGTGCAGATGATATTAATTATTATGGTCAACTCAATGATGTTATTGAGTTTTTTGTATCATGGACTCAAAAATAATAGGATTGTATTATTTAAGTGCAAGTGGTTTGATCCTACACCAAATGTGGGCACAAAGATTCATTTAGATTATAAGCTAGTTGATGTTAACCATAAATGCAGATATAATCAAAATGAGCCATTTATTAAGGCAGTTCAAGCTGCTCAAGTATATTATTGTATATATTCGAGTTTATCTCGTGAAAAGAGAGATTTGTGGGTGATTTGCAAGATCAATGTGCAATCAAAATTTTAAAGTATCACCATCGCAACAAAGAAGTGTAGACTTAGAAATTGCACAATAGAAATTATAAGACTCAGACGAAATGGTGGCACAATAGAAATTATAGATGATCAATTTCAATATGAAGATGAATTCGAACTTCTATCGGAATCAGACGAAATATCCGAAGATCCATTGGACGATGACATTGATGCCGATAATTACATTGTTATAATTTTATCATAAATGTTAACTATCAAAGACGTTTTATATTTTATTGAAATCTATCGGTGTGTTTTATTCGAAAATGCATGCTTGTTCATCATTTTTCTATTTTTTGTTCTTTATTTTATTTTGTACAGCAGATGGTGGCCAAAGGACGTTGGTGTGGTGGAGATGGACGTGAACATAGAAATGAACCAAATTCAACTAGTATGTAATTGCAGAATCAGTACCAGCTCATAGCCACCATATCTCGACTTCAACATCACAATCACCATCTACATTTTTATCAGATGTAAGCCCACCACTGATTGTGCTTCCTGCTCACACTTTTGATCCATCTCAATCTTCTACACCACAATTTACACAAATTGTTCCCCCAATTACAATACCAACGACATCATGAAATGTTGAGCCTTCCTCTGAAGTCAGTGCAAAGTTAGAAATTAATATTGTGGATGAGAGGTAAAAGAAAAATATAAAATTGATTTGAAAAAAAAATTTTGATGTTACTGGCATTAGTTTTTTTATATTGTTATGATTTGCTTGTTTTCTATGTTATTTATTTATTTGTATAGTTTTATTCCATCTCACAAGTGTTCGACTATAATTACAAATGATTTCAAGAAAATGGCTGATGCCAAATCTTTCTCCTGGGAGAAAGTTTCTCAATCGACAAAGGAGTCATATTTTAATGACTTTCAAGTAAAAATAACAAAACAAAAGAATTGAAAAATAATTATCTAATTACTTAACTTTTATGTTGGCTATTATTCAAGCAGTAAATAATTATGTTCTTGTTGTTAATATAAATTCTCTTGTCATTTTTTTCATAGAATCAGTGCACATGGCCACCCAAATTTGATGGAAAGATACAGTCATTATGAGAGATCAAAGTAGATCAATGGTATTTTAATTTTGTTCATAAATTAAAGAAAATTAAAGAAATGCCTGATTTTATATCTGAGGAAGACTGGCCAGAGTGGCTTAATTATTGAGAGTAGCCTGATGTGAAGAAAAAGTTAGATTTTGCCAGCAAAATTCAATGAAGTGAGGTTACTGGACTAGGTACAAGAATCTGTCGACACACAGGAGGTTCAAAGTCGAGCATGCTCTAGATTCGGTACAAATTTAAAATTCTAAACATCTATATTTTGTGGTTGTCCTAATAGTCCAATAAATATAATCTCTTCATGGTTTTAATAATTTTTTTAAATTTGTTTATCAATTGTTTTTTTATTAATTAATAAAAATATATTCTAGGCTGAAGTATTGGGTCGAGATCCAAATTTCTATGAGATTTTTAGACAGATGCATCTGAAGAAAGTGGATGGTCAGTATGTTGACAACAAGTCTCAGATGATTGCAGTAAGAAATTGTTATATTTATTAGACTTTATAAAACTACAATACATTATAAAAATTACTTTGAATGCAATATTTTTATTTTATTTTTTGCGAATCTAGAATAGTTTTTATCTCCATTTTATCTCAGGACCTAATGGAGGAATGTGTGATAGCTGCTCATCAACAAGTTAAGGGTTCTATGAACCTTCAACCAATTGACTATGATCCAATTATTTTGGAGACAATAGGAATTCGAAATAAGCAGCGAATGTACGGAATCAACTCTAAGGGAGTGGCAATTTGTTGTAGCAGTCGTCTATCTAATTCATCTTTCTTAGAAATGGTGGATGAGGTGGTCGAACAACAAGCACATGAAACCAATGAACTTATTGTAGATATGGAGACCGAACTGAAAAAGAAGGATGAGCAGATAACTAATTTGATGGAAGAAATACAAGAAATAAAAGAAATTAAAAAAGCAATGCAACAGCAGATGTACTATATGGAGTCATAGTTAGCAGCATTGGCGCATCAGATAGCATTCTGATATCCAGTTGCGAATCCTCGTAGTAAAGGCTAGCATTCCCTACAAATTATGAGGATGATTAAGTATAAAAATTATTTATGAATTATTATTTATTTTTGTCTGTGTGGTAAATAATAATGATATTTTGTTGCAAGTATCAATTGTATTTATTCTAGTTTTGTTCTTTACTTTTTCGAATAACCAAATTATGAATCTTTGCAGGACACATTATGTGAGAGAAAAGAAAAAATCTTGATTCAAAGCATTCTGACATTTCCACGGTTCTTCCAATGCCCGGGTCCCATATTTACCGATTTCAGCTTTATAAAAAAGAGGGCTAGCTTATCTTATCTTTATTTTTCTAAAAAAATTATATTTTTGCACTGTCTTTATCTCTAAACATAATTGCTAGAGTTCTTTTGGATTTTAGGTGAAGCTGTATGAGTATAAACTTTAATTTGTGTTTGTTCATGTCTATAATATTTGTTTTTATATATCTGTGAATATGTTTTCGTGTCTCTTAATTTTTTGGGTAGAGTTTTAGCCTATTATAAGTATGTAAAGCTTATAATCAGTAGTAGCAGCAGCAGAAGAGATGGAAGTGGCGGTTGTGGTGGCAGTGGAAGAGGCAGCGCCCGCACCAACGGCAGCACTGGCAGTAGCGGTTGAGGCGACTTCAGGGGCAGCTGTGCCAAAAGCTATAGTAGCGGCAGAAGAGGCAGCGGCAAGGGCGGTAGCAGTAGCACCAGCAGCTGCAGTGGCAACAGCCGCAGCTAGAGGTGTCAAATGGGCCGGGCGCCCAGCCCATTTTTTTTGAGCACGGGCGTGCTTTCGTGCCGAGCCAGGCCAGGCCGTAAGGGCCAGGCAAAATTTTTTTTTTATAATTTATTTTGTTTTAATTTTTATTTTAATTAAATAAATTATTAAATTATATATAAAATTATAGATAATGTATAATATTATATATTTATTATATGAAAATTGTTAAAATTTATTAAAATTACAAAGTTAAAATTTTTTTTATAATGTAATATAAAATTAGTTTAAAATTTATTAGAATAATATAATAAAGTTATAAATTTTTAAATGAAAAATTAAAACAAAAAAAATAAATAAATCAATAAATTATGTTAAAAAAATTTAAAAGTAAAAAAAACATAAGCAAACCAAATAAAAAATGACCAATCAGCCATTAGATATCAAAGGTCCGAACCAAACAAATTAAAGTTTCAATGTAACGTATAAATAAAGCGTACAATCAATAACAAACAAAACATCAAAATCAAAAAATAATAGATTATCATCAATTGTCAATCAGCATATCATGAGCATCATCAGCCACAACATCAAGATCAGTATCATATGAATCATCATCATCAACAATCATCTCTTCTACTATCGTAGTGGATGCGACTGCTGTCTCAGTCCCAGTCCCAGCTCCAGCAGGATCATGGATGCTAAACCTCGAATCCTCCCAATCCTTTAAACAAGCCAAGGCCTCAACAATATCTGGACATAATCTCGATCTCCTATTTGAAATCACGTTCACTGCAACAGAAAAAGCAAACTCTGATGCTACGCTCGACACCGGAGGAATCAGTAGATCTCTTACCATCCTAGATAGCACGGGAAAGGTGGATTCATATGATTTCCACCACCGTAATATATCTAGATTCTTAGTATCAGAATGTGATAGGATTGAGCAGTAAAAGGTATATAAGTACCAAGAAAGCACGCTCCTATGTGATGGTCCACCCCTACGTTCCCCCCTCGCTAGCTGAATGAAAAAATCATCATCTCCGAAAAAGGTATCAATGTCCGTAATCACAGTCTCACCACCACCATCACCATTATGTAGTCACATGTCAGTCAACAAATAATAAATATAACATTAAAATTTAGTGTTGTTTTTGGATGCAACAAATAATAAAGAATAGTACATTCATTGTCAAGAAAATCTATTTAATAAAATTTTAAAAGTGAACTAATTTAAGAAAATAGTTCTCATAGCAATATTCCTACCTTTGAGTGGTATCAATGCATAATATTAAATTGTTTTTGTTATTTTGTTTTGTAATTTAAGAGATGCAAGCCTAATATCTTTTTTCTATTTAAAGATTAGGGTGATTAGGATTTCTTGTAATGCATGTAACTGCTACTTAAGAGTTATAAGGCTACTCTAATTTATTCATCATCTTAAACTCTTTCTCCTTCTCTTACTAATTCTTCTTCATCTTTTTCTACTTCTTCTTCTTGTACTACTACTACCACAAATGAGTATCTACTTTCAACTTCTCGTGAATGAACCCTTCAGATGTTCTTCCAGGTTCATGCACGAGGAAATGTAAGTCATGGTGTTTTCTACACCTTCCACCTTAACCCTAGGGTCCATGCATGCAGCGAGGCAATAAAGAGATAGAATGGTGGACCAGTACTTTAAGTAATTGGTTTCCATCTCTACAACCATATGGCTAAGTGTCGGGTCAGCTCGATACTTTCTAAACATGCTACTAATGTTGCATATGCACCAGAATGTAATGCAAGTTGTGGGCGTATAAACCGACGAACACTTGTTCGTCGTGTCATAAAAAATCTTCAGGAATTTCATAAATGAAATTCTTTAAGCCCAGTCAGTGTCATCAATAATAAGTTCGTCACTCTTACTATTGAAGTAGTCCGATATCACGTGTTCGTATCCAACACATGATTCCAACATCAGGTATGTGTAATTCCAACAATGTTTCACATCCGATTGAAATTTCTTCTTCTTAAGATTCGCAGACAAACAGAGACTACCAAACTCTTGTTTTCTGTGAGGAGTGCGAATATATTTTAGTGCATTACGTATATTATCCAACGTGGGGGAGCACACCTTCATACCCACTTGAACAATCAGGTTAATCACGTGACACATGCATCTGACATGAAAAATCTTTCCTAATCACGCGTCTCTAATATTCCTAACAAACATGTTAATCGCTACTCCATTATTAGATGCGTTATCGAATGTGACACTAAAAATTTTATTTTGAATTTTATATTCCCTAAAGATTTTCATCACAGACTCAAAAATGGCCGGGCCATCATGAGGAAGAAGAATCTCAGAGAATCCTAAAATTTTTTTATTCATAGTCCAGTTAGAATCTACATAGTGGCTGGTGAGACATGCATAAGAAGATTCTTCGTGACTTGTCCAGATATCGGACATCACGGACACTTCTCCACTATATGCCATAAATTCATTAATTATTTTTTTTTTCTAACTTATATATTTTTTGTATATCATTCCTAGATGTGGACCTTGGAATCATATAATAAGAAGGCTAAAAATATGTCTGCATGATGCACACTATTCTTGAATCTTCTGAAAATCTGATCGGAAGACTCATCAATATGATAAGTCTAGCCATGT
Organism: Sapria himalayana; assembly: GCA_029783825.1. Classification (NCBI taxonomy): domain Eukaryota; kingdom Viridiplantae; phylum Streptophyta; class Magnoliopsida; order Malpighiales; family Rafflesiaceae; genus Sapria; species Sapria himalayana. The sequence continues at coordinate 65,474 of JAREIK010002712.1, forward strand.
CGTCCCTATCAAACTCGATGGAGTATATGAAGGGAGTAAAATTTGAGACTGTACTCGATCCAGTCTCAAAAAATGCAGTGCTAAGTTGGGTTCGCCTAGGATCTAATGGACCATGTTTTTTGGTGCATAATTCGACATGCCTCTTAAGGTGCCCAGTCCCAAATGAACACTTACATGTTAAAAGTCTCATACAATATTTGCCCTGTGCCATTTCTTCTTCCTCATACCTAACATTTTTTTTGTTTTATTTTATTAAAATGAGTCCAAACTACAGAAGTCCTAGTTTTTTGTTTTTTAGAAGTTTGGGTTGAGATGGTTGGAGAAACCAAAGTTTCAGCAGCCTCAAACCTCTGTGTAATATTTTCATTTTCTAAATTTAAATATGTTTCATTAGTATTTGTCATTTTTTAGGATTTTTGTTAATCAGAATAATTATTTAGAGACTTGATGACTGATTTTAAAATTTTCTATTTTTGGTCTAGAGAGAGAAACTAGAGAGAGAGAGAGAGAGAAAGATTAAAAAAACTTAAAATAATTACCCGGTAAAAGTAGTGAGGTCGGTCACGTGCACTATGCACCACAGTCAATCTCAAAATTCAAGACTCAAGTTGAGATTGCCGAAAATCCAAGCCGAATGCCGAAATCCTGAGTCTTGAGAGAGAGAGGAGCAAGATTTTTGAGAGAGAAAATGAGAGATTTGAGAGAAAAAATGCTTATGAAAAACATAAATATTATAGAGAGGGGTGATAAAATTTATAGATTATAAAAAATAATTTTTTTTAATAAAGTCATTTTTTAAATTTTTTTGAATTTTTTAGGGGGCAGAATCATGAGGGTCGTTGAATTCTGCCCCCTAGCTGTTGGAGGAGAGATCCAGGGGCTGAAATTTAATTTTTATTTTAATTTTTCATTTTTCCAGTTGGGGCCTGGGGGGGGGGAGGGAATTGGGTCGGCTCGAGGGACCGTGGGCCGGGTCCAATCAAACCCGACCCACGGTCTTTTTTGTGGGAGGGGCGATTGGGCGAAGCAAGGGGGACAGGGACAAACCCATGCCAGTGTGCCGTGCCACGGGCACCAAATCGTGCCGGGTCAGGCACGGCACGGGCACCGAACCATGCCGGGTCAGGCACGGCACGACAAGGCTTGTGCCTTACCCGGGCACGACACGGGCCCGAGCACGGGATTTTCCCGTGTCGGGCCGCCCCATTCACGGCCGAACCATGCCGTGCTTCGTGCCGGGCCAGCCCGGCCCGGTTGACGCCTCTAGCTGCAGCACCGGCAACGGCAGCAGTGCCGGTGGTAGTGGCATCGGTAGCGGTAGTGGTAGCGGCAGCAACGACAGAAGTGGCAGTGGTAGTGAGAGCAGCCGCAATAGCGGGAGCAACAGCAGTAGCGGGAGCAGTAGCAACGGAAACATATGCAGTATATATGTACATATATAGTTAGTATATACGTACATATAATACTACCATATTTTAGGTACATATATACTGAGTATATATATGTACTTAGTATATATGTACGCATAATCTCGTATGTTATATGTACATATACTGCAGTAACAACTATACGAGTGAAATGTAAGTATATATGTATATATTTACTGCATCAATATATATTTATCAAAACATAGTTATTTTTTATTTATTTTGATTTGATTTGGTAGTTTGAATTTCTTATAGATATGGTACCATATTGTTTTCCCTACGAAGCTTGTATAAGTGAACACATATTTCAACAAACATGAAGCACCGTGACTCGGACAACATTTTCACCGCGGAAAGTTGGTGATCGGAGGGGCAGTGAAAGAGAGAGCAACATTAATGCATTGATAGATTATATTTTATACACATTCGGTAGATACATTGATTAATAAAATGTTATATAATTTTTATTATTTTTTTTTGTTTTTATTATTTAAAAAATTGTTTTAAAATAAGTTATTGAATGAATTTTTTCTTAATTTAAAATTTTCATTAAAGTTTCTATTTTTAGTAAATTTATTTTTAAAATATTAATTATTTAAATAATTTATTATTAAAATTGTATTACATTCAACTGTAATTTTTGTTTGTTCATGTCTATAATAATTGTTTTTATATAGTTGTGAATATGTTTGTGTTTGTCCAAATTTTTTGGGTATAGTTTTAGCCTGTTATAGGTATGTAAAAGTTTATTATAATCAGAGGTAGCTGCGGCAGTGGCCATAGCAACGGCGGCAGTAGCAACGGCAGTAGCGGTAGTGACGGCAGAGGCGGCAGTGGAGCAAAAAGCGACTACAGGGGCAATAGCAACAGCCGCACCTGCAGCGTCGTCGGCAGGGGCGGCAGCAGCAGCAACGGTAGCCGTGGCAGCGGAGGTAAAGGTGTCAAACGGGCCGGCCCAGCACGGCACGACCCGTTTTTCACGTGCCCCGCCGTGCTACCGTGCCGTGCCGGGCACGACACGGTATTTTAAAGTCGGGCACGGCACGGCCCGTGGGCACGGCGAGGCCGTGCCGTGCTGTGCCCGGCCCGCTCGGGCACGTTTGCTCAACCGGGGTCCGGGTCCCGGGAGCCAACAGGCAACACGCAACACCAACAGCCAAGCACGGGCACGGGCGCACGGCCCGTGCTTGGCACTTGGCACTTTGACTTGGCAGAATAAAAAAAATTTTTTTTTTTTTAAATTTTTTTATTAATTTTCTGTTTATCTTTATTTAAGTTTATGTAATAAATAAAAAATAAAATTTTTTGTAAAAAATATTACATTTAAAATTAAATGTAAGTATGTAAAAAAAAATTAGAAAATTTAATTTTTTTTTCAATTAAGTTTAGCATTTTTTAATATTATAATGTATTAATTAAATATTAAGATTTAAAGTTAATAAATTTTAAAATAATATTTAAATCTTAAATTAATAATTAAATACATTAAGTTAGTAAAAATTTTAATTAAAAAAATTTTAAACTACGCAAATAAAAATTACCATTCATGCTTTTGAAACCAATACTCCGAAAAAAAAAGTATAAGTTTCAACTTCAACACAACGTATAATACAAAGTACAAACAAAGCGTATAAATAAAAAAAAAATATCGAAAAAAAAGAGCAGATGAGCATCAATCGTCAAGCGGCATATAATGAGAATCATCAGCCGCAACATCAAGATCAGTATCATATGGGTCATCATCATCGGCAATCAGCTCCTCCGCCATCGTAGTGGATGTGGATGCGACTGCAGTGTCTGTCATAGTCCCAGCTTCAGCACGATCACTGATGCTAAATCTCGATTCCTCCCAATCCTTCAAACATGCCAAAGCCTCAACCATATCTGGACGTAATCTCGATCTCCTATCCGAAATCACGTTCACTGCAACAGAAAAAGCAGACTCCGATGCTACGCTCGACACCGGAGGAGTCAGTAGATCCCGTGCCATCCTAGATAGCACGGGATAGGCAGACTCATATGATTTCCACCACTGTAATAAATCAAGCTTCTTATTGTCAGAAGGTGATAGGATTGAGCAGTAATCGGTATCTAAGTACCGAGACAGCTCGCTCCTATGTGAAGGTCCACCCCTACGTTTCCCCCTCGCTAGGTTAATGGAATAAGCGTCATCTCCGAACAAGGTATCAGTGTCCGTACTCACAGTCTCAACACCACCACCACCATACCTAGTATCGTAGTATGTATATAGGTCTGTCAACTTCTCGTAAATGAACCCTTCAGGTGGCTCTTCCAGGTTCATGCACGAGGAAATGAAAGTCAGGGTGTTTTCAACCCCTTCCACCTTAGCCCTAGGGTCCATGCATGCTGCGAGGCAATAAAGAGATGGAATGGTGGACCAGTACTTCAGGTACTTGGTCTCCATCTCTGCAACCATATGGGTGAGCGTCGGGTCCGCTCGATACATCCTAAACATGCTACTAATGTTGCATATGCAACGGAGTGCAATGCAAGTGGTGGGCGTATAAACCGACGAACACATGTTCGTCGTGTCATAAAATATCTTCAGGAATTTCATAAATGAAATTCCTGAATCCCAGTCAGTGTCGTCAACAATAAGTTCGCCACTCTTACTATTGATGTAGTCGGATATCACGTGTTCGTATCCAACACATGATTCCAACATCAGGTACGTGTAATTCCAACGATGTCTCACATCAGATTGGAATTTCTTCTTCTTAAGATTCGCAGACAAACAGAGATTACCAAACTCTTGTAGTCTGCGAGGAGTGCGAATATACTTGAGTGCATTGCGTATATTTTCCAACGCGGGGGAACACACCTTCATACCCGCTTGAACTATCAGGTTAATAACATGACACATGCATCTGACATGAAATATCTCTCCTAAAGGTGCGTCTCTAATATTCCTAACAAACATATTGATCGCTACTCCATTATTCGCAGCATTATCGAAAGTGACACTAAAAATTTTATTTTGAATTTTATATTCCCTAAATATTTTCATCATACACTCAAAAATGGCCGGGCCATCATGAGGATGAATAATCTCTGTGAATCCTAATATTTTTTTATTTATTGTCCAGTTTGAATCGACATAATGACTAGTGATACATGCATAAGAAGAATCATCGTGACATGTCCATATATCGGACGTCACGGACACCACTCCACTAAATGCCAAAAATTCCTTAATTATTTTTTGTTTTTTCTAACTTATATATCTTTAGTATGTCACTCCTAGATGTGGACCTAGGAATCCTACGATAGGATGGCTGAAAATCTGATCGGAAGACCCATCAATATGATGAGCCTGGCCATGCCGTCCCTACCCAACTCGCTGGAGTATACGAAGGGAGTAAACTTTGAGACTGAACTCGATCCAGTCTCAAAAAATGTAGTGCCAAGTTGGGTTTGCCTAGGATCTAACGGTCCATGTTTTTTGGAGCATATTTCAGCATGCCTCTTTAGGTGCCCAGTCCCACATGTACTCTTGCATGTTAAAAGTCGCATACAATATTTGCACTGTGCCATTTCATGTTCCTCACCCCTAACATCTAATTGTGTTATTATTTTAAAATGTGTCCAAACTACAGAAGTCCTCCTAGTTTTTTGTTTTTTAGAACTTTGGGCTGAGATGACAGGAGAAACCAAAGTTTCAGGAGCCACAGACGTTTGTGTAACACTAAGATTTTCATTTTCAAAATTTAAATTTGTGTTAGGTGAATTTGTCATTTTTTATTTTTCGTACTTTTTTTCTAGAGAGAGAAGCTTTAGAGAGAGAAAATAAAAAAAAAAGCAAATTATATTACCCGGTAAAAGCAATGAGGTCACTCACGTGCAAGATGCACCGCAGCCCGCAGGAAGCTTTGATGTTCAAAACTCAAGTTGAGTTTCACGAAAATCCAAGCCGAAATCAAAAACACGAGGGCCGAGAGAGAGAAGCACGGATTATGTGAGAGAGAGAAAATATAGAGAGGATTAATGTTTTTGAAAAACATAAATTTTATAGGGAGGGGGTAGAATTTATAGGCTAATTAAAGTATTTTTTTTTTAAAAAATTATTTTTTTATTATTTTTTTGAATTTTTTTATTATATTTAAGGGGCAGAATCACGAGGACCGTCGGATTCTGCCCCCTAGCCGTTGGAGTCGAATCCAAGGGCTGAAAATCGCTCAAATTTTGAAATTTTTTTTTTCCCGTTAGATATATTGATTTTCTCGGTTTTCGGCAGAAAATACCACGGGTCGGGTCTGTTCGGACCCGACCCGCGGTCTTTTTACCGGGGGGGGCCCTGAGCCTGATGTGTCGAGTGACTCGAGTCACGACTCAGTGAGTCGTGACTCGTGACCGTGAGTCGCGACTCACGCCACGGCACGCGTGGCACGCCGCCAGTGCCACGCGTGCCTGCGGGACCAGCACGGGATGGACCCGTGCCGGCGTGCCGTGCTAGGCACGGCACGGCTCGTGCCAGGCACGACACGAATCGTGCCTTGCTTCGCCCGGGCACGGCACGGGCCCGGGCACGGTTTTTGAACGTGCCGGGCCGGCCCAGGCACGGCCGAACCGTGCCGTGCCTCGTGCCGGGCCGGGCCGGCCCGGCCCGTTTGACACCTCTAAGCGGAGGCTGCGGAGACAATGGAGGCAGGGGAGGAAGGGGACGCAGCGGCGGTAGCCGTGGCAGCAATGGCAGTAGCAGCTGTTGCTGCAACGGAGGCAGTGGAGAAAGCAGCGGTAGCTGTGGCAGCAATGGCAATAGCAATAGCTGTTGCAGCGGAGGTAGTGGAGGAAGCGGCGACATAGGAGGTAGAGGCAGCAACTGCACCAGAAGCAGCATCAGCAATGGAAGTAGCAGCTGCTGCACAGGAAGCAATGACAGCATCGGAAGTAGTAGCAATAGTAGCGGCTACAGCGGCCGCAACGGCATGCAGCGACTGCTCCGGCAGCGGTGGTAGTTGCCGCCGTGGCCAGCTGCCGCGGCTTCGGCAGTAATGGCGGTGGTGGTGGCTACGACAGTAGCATTGGTATTGGCAACGACAGCTGCAATGGAAATAGTGGCAGGAGCGGTAGTAGGAGCAGCAGCAACAATACCTATTGAGATATATACGTACGAATAAAGTTAGTATATACGTACATTTAATACTACAGTATTTTATGTACGTATATACCGAGTATATTTGTACTCAGTTTATACGTACACTTAATATTGCAGTTTATATATACATATACTGTAGTAATATATGTACGAGTGAATTGCTAGAATATATTTACATATATACTGCAGAATTATATATGTATTAAAACATAATTCTTTTTGACTGAATGGTTTAATTTTCTTATAGATATGATGTCGAATTGTTCCTCATACAAAGCTTCTATAAATGATGAGATTTTTCACTAGACATTACGTGCCGTGACTTGGATAGCTTTGTCGCAGTAGAAAAATGATGATCAGAGGAGCAAATGGAGAGAAAACAACATCAATGAATGGATATATTATACTTTATGCACTATCAGTAGATATGTTGATGAATAAAAATAAAAGTTTGTTATTTTTTTGTTTCAATTATGTAAAATATTTAATTTGAATAAGATATTAAATGATTTTATTTTTTATTTATTATAAATTATTTATAGTTTCAATTTTTATTCAAAAGAATTTAAAAATATTAAATTATATAATTAAAAAATTTTAATTTTTTTTTTAAATTCTATAAATATTTTTGAATTTAAAATAGCTAGGGAAAATTCCCTAGCTAAATTACCGAGGGAAAAATCCCTCGCTGATTTAAAGAAGGAAATTTCCCTAGCTAATTTAGCTAGGGAAATATTAAAATTAGAGATGAATATTTTGTAGCTAATTTTCGAATGCTAGGTACTTTAGCTAGGGATTCAGCTGTCGTTATTTTTGTTTAGCGATGGAATATTTTGTTTATCTTACTATTTTAGCAACGGATTTTTTCTTTTTTAGTGAGGGAATTATCTATCGCTAATTTTTTAGCTAGAGAAAATTCCGTAGATAAAAATTAGCAAGAAGCACTTTAGAAAGGGACATGATCCGTTGATATTCCGTTGCTATTTACCATTTAGCTAGGGAATTCCCCATATAGCTAGGGAATTGTTCCTAGCTAAATAGGATTTTTCTTGTAGTGATTATGCCAAACTATCAGAGGTAGATCATCAGGGTTGAATTACAGTCATCCTTCCTGAAACTTTTTTGTAAACCAATCAAAATGCAGATGCAGCTCATTCTATGGTATATATGTACATATACATATATACTGATATATATGTACAAGTATTTACATAATGTAGAGCATAAATACCTATAATGAAGAATGAACATCAAACAGCTAGATATTCTTTCATAAGCATAAACATAATATGAACAAACACCTTTAACATGGCTTCAAAAATCATCTTTGTTTGTTCGAAATTGCATCAAACTTGCAAACACAAGGCACAAGAAATTTGCAACTAGATTTTATAGGATAAAAGTTCAATACATACATACATACATACATACATACATACAGTGCATAAAGTAAAATCTATCAATTAAATTGACGTTGCTTTCTCTTCCCTAGCTCCTCTAGTCACCATCTTTCTACTACGACAAAGCTGTCTTAGTTATTTAAGAGTTATTAAATACCTTTTATGTTTATATATATATACATATTATGGTTATAAATTTTTAAGAAACCATATTTATTTTAATGAAGATAATATGAAATAATTTTAATGTCATAAAATTTCATATTATTTGATATCATTTATAATTTTTAAAATTCTAACAATTACTTAAAGTGAGAAGAAAATTTTAAAAAGTTATATTTATTATTTTAATAAAGATAGAATATTAAAAACTAATAATAAAAATATTACTCAAATGTTTAATTCTTATAAATTTTAGTAGGGGAAACCATCTATGTATTTATTTTTAAATATCAATTTATTTTCTTTTAAATTTAATGAAAAAATTTAAATTTTAATTATAATTCAAGATTTTCAAATTTTGTATTTATTATTTTTTTAAAAGTTTTCTATAATAATAAAATTTTTATTTATATTATTATAATAATAATATTTACAAGCTTATTCCTCAATTAAGATATCTTTGAAAATATTTTTAATTTAATCATACAATGAATTATTTTACTTTTATATTTGTAGAAATTTTAATGTATGTTCATTTCATTTTTAAAATATCTTAAAAATTATTATAATTATAGATTTAATAATTTAATGTTACTTTAATATAAATTTTTAAGTTTATTAATTAAAAATTTTTGAAAAAATTTTTTGCATAATTTTTTTAAAAATTTATAATCATAAAAATAGTCCTTTTAGGCATTATTAATATAATTTTTTATATTTTTATATTTTTTAAAATATTTATTTATAATTTCCATTTTTTATAATTTTATGAGGAGAATGTTTCTTTAAAGGATCGCTCATCTATAGAACATAACATATATTTAATAAACAAAATACATTTAATTTATTTATTATTTAAATAAAATATTAAAGCAAATATTAAATTAAAATAAATTAAATAATTAAAGATTGGCTAGGGAATTTCTCTCGCTAAATCCATCACTATATATAAAGTTAATTTGCTAGGGAATTTCCCTCTTTAAATCCGTCACTATATTTCAGATTTAATTTGCTAAGGAAATTTCATCGCTAAATCCATCACAATATTTCAAATATATTTAGCTATGGAAAGTTCCATCGCTAAATATGTCGATATATTCTAGATTTAATTAGCTAGAAAAGTTCTGTCACTAAATCTATCGCTATATTCCGGATTAAATTAGAAGGGGGAATTTCCGTCACTAAATTCGTCACTAAATTCGTCGCTAAATTCCTAGTTTCTCTTTGTGCGAAATTTACATGGCTATTCCATCGCTAATCTGTCACTAATCCATTTCAAATTTTTATTTAGATGAAATATCAGAAATCCCTTGCAATTCCATAGCTAATCCCTCGCGATTTAGCTAGGGATTGATCCCTAGCTAAAATTCCATACTAAAATGAACATTTTCTTGTAGTGTATATAGATAGAAAAATAGACTAATAAACAAATAGATAGATAGATAAATAAATAGATAAACAGATAGATAACAATATATATAAATAGATAGACAAATAGACGAATAGACCAGATGGATGGATAGAAATAAGATAGATAGATAGACAAATAGATATATAGATATATATATATATATAGAAGACAGATATATAGTTAAATAGATATATAGATTATCAGAAAGATAGATAGATAAATAGATAGATAAATTGACAGATAGATAGATAGATAGGTAGACTGATAAATAGATAGACAAATAATGAGATAGCTAGAAAGGCATATAGATAGATAAAAAAATAGATAGATAAAAATATAGAATGATAGATAGATAGATAAATAGTAATATAGGTAGATAGATAGATAGAGAGAAATATAAATAGATATATATATATATATATATATATATATATATATATATATGTATATATATATATACATATATAGACAAATAGAAAAATATACAAAAAGATAGACAAACAGATATACATAGAGATTGATATATTTATATTCAAAAAGATAGATAGACAAGTAGATAGATAGACAAATATACAGATTGACAGATAGATAGATAGATAAATAGACAGATATATAGAAAGATAGCAACTCAGATAGATAGATAGATAGATAGACAGTTAGATAAATAGAAAGAGAGGTAGATTGGTAAATAAAGTAGATAGGTATATAGGTAGATAGATAGATCGATCGATATATCGATAGATAGATAGAAATATAGATAGATAGATAAAAATATAGATAGATAGATAAAAATATAGATAGATAGAAAGATAGATAGACAAATAGACATATTTATTGAAAGGTAGGTGGACAGACAAATAGATAGATACATAGATACATTTATAAATATATAGTCAGATAGATAGATAGACAGATAGACAAATAGATAGATAGACATATAGCAGTTAAACATATAGACGGATAGATAGAAAGAAAGATAGATAGTTAGATAGATAGATAGATAGATAGCTACCTATATAGATAGATAGATAGACAAATAGATAATTAGATAGATAGGTAGATAGGTAGATAGATAGATCAATTGATCGATGGATGGATAGATATATAGATAGATAGAAAGAATTATATATAGATAGATAAGTAAGTCGAGAGGTATATAGATTGATCAATCGATCAATCGATAGATATATAGTTAGATAGATAGATAGATATATAAATAGATAGGTAAGTAGAGAAGTAGATAAATCGATTGATCGATCAGTTATATAGATCAATCGATTGATTTTACAATAGATATATTGATCGATCAATCGATCAATAGATAGATATATAAATAGATAGATAGTTAGATAGGTAGATAGGTAGATAGATAGATTGATTGATAGGTAGATAAATAGGCAGACATATATATAGATAGTTAGACAGATAGATAGATAGGCACACAGACATACAGATTGGTAGACAAAGAGACTCATAGATAGATAGATAGATAGACAAACACAGACAAATAAACCGATATATAGACACATAGACAAATAGAAAGATAGATAGATAGATTGATAGATAGAGAGTTAGATAGACAGATAAATAGATAAATAGATAGACAGATAGATATACATAAATATTGAAAGACATAAAGATAGAAAGACATAAAGATAGATAGACTAACAAATAGACAGGGAGACAGAAAGTCAGATAGATAGATAGATGAATAGATAGGTAGATATAGGATATACATAGATAGATAAATAGTTAAAGAGATAAATATAGACATATACACAAATAGACATATAGAAAGATAGTTAGATAGATAGATAGATAGAAAGATAGACAAGTAGAAAGATAAAGTGATAACTAGATAAATAAACAGACATATAGATAAATAGACAGATACACATATAGACCATATAGACGGATATATAGATAGGCAGAAAGACAGATAGATATGCAGAAAGATAAATAGACAGATAGAAAAATAGATATACAGATTAATATAGAGATAGATAGATAGATAGATAGACACATAGACAAATAGATATATAGATAGATAAATAAATAGACAAATAGACAAATAGATAGATATATAGATGGACATATAGACAGATAGAGAAATAGACTAATAGACACATAGAGAGATATATAGATAAATAGATAAACGAATAGACAAATATACAAATACACAAATAAACAGATAGACATATAGACAAATACACAAATAAATAGTTAGACTGATAGACATATAGACTGAAGATAGATAGATAGATAGATATACAGGTAGATTGATAGATATATAGATAGATTGATAGATAGACACATAGATAGATAAGCAGATAGAAAGAAAGATAAATAGATAGATAGATAAACAAAAGACAGACAGATTGATAGAAAGATAGTCAAATAGATAGATTTACAGATAGATATATATACAGATAGATAGATAGATAGACAATAGATAGACATATAGATATACATATAGACACATAGATACATAGATAAATAGATAGATAGATAAATAAATAGACATATAGAAATGTAGAAAAAAAGACAGATATATAGATATATAGATAGATAGACACTTTGATAGATAAATAGATAGGTAGATAAATAGATACAGATCGATATATAGATAGATAGATAAATAGATAGATAGATAGATAAATAGATAGACAGATAGACAAAAAGATAAATAGATTTATAGACAGATATACCGACATAGAATCAAACAAAAAAATAGACAAATACACAGATAGACAGATAAACAAATAGAAAAATAGATAGACAGATAGATAGATAGATAGATAATCAGATAGGCAAGTAGACAGATAGACAAATACACAAATAGATAGATCACTACTAAAAATCACCGAATTACAGACCAATTTTTTGGTCCCTGAATCTGTGTTTTTTGATTGGTAAATTAATTAGCAACCCATTACCGACCAAATATTAGGTAGTAATTTTGCTAGTTGCTACTTTTTTTACCAAAAAAAAATTAGTCGGTGGGTAAATTACCGACCATTTACCAACTCTCTACTGTTAATATTTATCGACTCTCTACCGACAAATATTTACCGACTATATTCCGATAATTTTCCAACCAAAATAATTAAGTCGGTATATGGCCTCCAAATAGTCGGTAATTAACGACCATTTACAGACCATTCACATACAAATAATTACCGACTAAATTCAACCATTTTCCAACCAAAAGTACTTGGTCGGTAAATGCTCTCCAAATATCAGTAATTACTAATCATTTGGAGATCATTTATCGACAAATAATTTCAGACTATATTCCAACTATTTTCCAACCAAAAGCATTAGTTCTGTAAATGCTCATAAAATGGTCGGTAATAACCGAAAAAATTACGACCAAAAACCGACCAAAATATTTTAAAATCATTGTATGGTAATTTATCTCCAAAAGTATTACCGATATTTGGTGACCTTTTACTAACCATTGATTTTAAAAAATTTTGGTCTGTTTGGTCGCAATTCAGTAAGTATTCACCGACCAAAATTTTTTTTCTAGTTTTGAAGCATTTTCTAAAAAAGCTGGAACATAAAACTAAAAAAAAAATAAAATCCAAAAAATATCATGTTTGATGCAGTTACTACAGAAACATATACAGATAACACAACAAAAAAAATCCAATTAACTCCAGCAAACAACTATATATACTACATATATATGTTAAATACATCAATACAAAATAAAAAATGAAATCCAATATCAAAGTTTAAGGCATTGAAAAAAAATATGTATAATACACTCAATCATCCAACCTAGTTTCATAATCATTATGCTATGACGTTTCTTGTCCACACAGTGAGATGTCAGGTACTAGGGTAGAGCTGTCTACTGCTGCTAGTCCCGATGCTATTGCTACATGTGTCGCTATAGGTGATGGAGTAGATGTTGTAGCTGGAGTATTACGCCGAACAATCCGAGGTAGATCATAAGGGTTGAACTACAGTTCTCCTTCCTGAAACTTTTTTGTAAGTCACTCAAAATGCATATGTAACTCAACCCTATCATCCTCATAGTTGATTATGCGCCGCTCGATATTGGCCAACTAATACTATATCGCATTTCGCATCGCATCCTGAAATTCCTCCATCGTCGAGAATAAATTTGAAACTGGTCCTAAAAATTCAGCTTCATAATCTGGTCGTCTATGTGAGTAGAATGATGCTATCGAAGAACCAAAGCCATAAACGAGCATCTTCTCCTTACCATTAATTAACAGAAGCATACCAAATTTGATTTTTATCAATTGGTGGAGCTGATGAATAAGAACTACCTATTACATCATCACACAAACCTTAAGTAGACTAGAAATATGCTTGAGTCACAACAACTAACATTTCCTCATATCTCGCCTAATAAAAATGTAGGAAAAGTATTTCAATTTATATTAAAAAAAAGTTAATTTTTTTAATGAAACTTACATTTGTTGCACGAGATCTTTGATCAACAAAAGTCTGATCATCATGAGCATTCGTGTGCGCATATTTGAATAAGCGAGGAGCACTAGGCTTCTTACCCTTCTTGCATGTCTATAATTACACTCAATACATATGTTAATTCTATTGAAAAAAAAAATTCCTTATGAGAAATAAAATTTAGGCATAATTAAACACATTTCACAAGGTAATAAACATAAAAAGTATAAATTAGAAATAATATCAATGCTCGTTTGTGCTCATGCATAGAGCGAGATTCACAAGTGTGTGTAGACATGCCACTACCCTCTCAAGCTAGCTTTGAGCGACGATTGGTGCTCTATTTATCACACCTCTTCCAATAATCCAGATCTTCCCTTCTGCCCAGCCACTCCTTGAAAACATGATCCAGGACAAATTGATAGACAGATAGACTGATAGATAGATAGATAGAAAGATAGAAAGATAGACAGATAGATAGATAACTATATAGATAGACAGACAAATATATTTATGGAAAGATTGATAGATAAACAAATATATATATACACATATACTTAGATAGCTAGATAGATAGATAGATAGATAGATAGATAAATAGATATATAGATAGAGAGAGTGAGAGATAGAAAAAAAGATAGATAAATAGTTAGATATATATAGGTAGTTAGAAAAATAGACAGATAAATAGATAGATAAATATATAGATAGAATGATTATTATATAGATAAACATATAAACATTAACATATTTAGATACATAGACATATAGATAGATTTATGGATAGACTATTAGATAGTTAGACAAATATACAAATAGACATTTAGATAAATACATAGATAGACAGATAGATGTATAAATAGATTAAAGATAGACTGATTGATAGATTGACATATAGACTTATAGACATATAGATAGATAGGAAAAAAGATAGCTAGATAGATAGATAGATATGCAGATATATAGGTAGACTAATAGATGGATAGATAGATACATATATAGACATATAGAAAGTGATATAGATAGATAGATAGACCTATAGACAGATAGACAGATAGAGAGATATTGAAATAGACAGATAGACAAATAGACAGAAAGAAAAATAGTCAGATAGATAGACAAAAATATAGGTAGACAAATAAATAGATAGATACACCGACAGATATACAGAAAGATAGACAGATAGATAGATAGAAGATAGACATATAGACAAATAGACATTTAGATAAATATATAGACAGATGGATAGATAGATATACAAATAGACAGATAGATAGGTAGAAAGACAGACAGACAGACAAATAGATAGATAGATAAATAAATAAACATATAGACATATATATAGAAAGTCAGTTTGAAAGATAGACAGATAGATAGATAAACTGGTAGACAAAATATAGAAAGATCGACAGATAGATAGATAGATAGATGGTCAAACAAATAGACAGATAGATTGATTCATAGATTCACAGAAAGACATTGACATATAGATTTATATACAGATAGATAAATAAATAGAGATGCATATAGATAGATAGATATATAGACAGATATATATATAGACAGATAGATATATAGACAAATAGATATATAGACAGATAGATTGATTGACAGATTGATAGATAGATAAAAACATAGACTGATAGATATATAGATTGATATACATATAGATAGATAGAAAGATTGATAGAAAGACAGATAGGAAATATACATATTAAATGATAGTTAGATACACAGATAGACATATAGACAGATAGAAAGATATCTAGATAGATAGATAGACAAATAGATAGAAAAATAAATAGATAGATTGACATATTGACAGATAGACATATTGACATATAGACTAATAGAGATATAGGTAGATATTTAGATAGATAGGTAGGTAGATAAGCAGATAGACAGTTAGATAGAAAAACAAATAGATAGTTAGATAGAAAAATAGATAGATAGATAGTTAGGTAGATAGACAGATAGATAGATAGATAGATAGACATATAGATATATAGATAGAAGACAGACATACAGATATATAGATAGAAGACAAACAGACAGATATATAGGTAGATAGGTATATAGGCAGATAGATAAATAGACAAATAAATAGATAGACAGACATATAGATAGAAAGTTATATAACAGATAGTTAGATAGATAGATAAAAATATAGACATATAGATATAGATAGATATATATATATATATATATATATATATATATAAAGACATAGATAAATAGATATTTAGATAGATAAATAGGTAGATAGGTAGATAGACAACTAGATAGATAGAATGATAGATAGATAAATAGATAGAAAATACACAAATAGACAAATAGATGGATAAACAGATAGACAAATCAACAAATATACAGATAGATAGATAGATATACAAAGAGTGAGATAGACAGATGGATATAAAGATTTAAAGATAGATAGATAGACAGATAGCTATATAGCCAAATAGGCAGATATACAGATAGACAAAAGATAGATATACATATAATCAGATAGACACATAGACAAACAGACATACAGACATACAAACAGATAGATAGTTAGTTAGATAGATAGATAAACAGGTAGACATATACATAGATAGATAAATATATAGACTAATAGAAATATAGACAGAAAGATAGACATATTGATAGAAACATAGAGTGATAAACAAATAGATATTTAGATAGATAGATAGATAGATATATAGATAGACAAATAGATAGAAAGACAAAAGAAACATAGAGAGTAGACAGATAGACAGATAGACAGATAGATATATAGACAAATTAATAGATTGATAGATAGACATATCGATATATAGATAGATAGATAGATAAACATATAGAAAGATAGACACATAGACTAATAGACAGATAGATAGATTGATAGATAGATATATAGACAAATAGATAGATAGAGATATAAAAAGATAGACAGATAGATAGAATTACTGATAAATAAAACAAAGATCGACAGATAGACAAAAGATAGATAGAAAGATAGACAGATAGTCAGATAGATAGACAGATAGACTAATAAACAAAGACAAATAAATAGATAAACAGATTGACAGATAAATAGATACAAAGATAAACAGATAGAAAGATATAAAGATACACAGATATAAAGATAGACATATAGACAGATATAAAAATAAATAGATAGACAGATAGACATATAGATAGATTGATAGACAGATAGATATATAGACAAATAAAGAGATAAATAAATAA
>JAREIK010002712.1:85669-106043 GCA_029783825.1 Sapria himalayana
TATCTGCTTATCTATCTATCTTTCTATCTATCTATCATCTGTCTATCTATTTGTCAATCATTCTATTTGTCTTTCTATCAGTATGTCTATCTATCTATCAATGTTTCTATCTATCTATATATCTATCTTGATATCTATCTATTTATCTATCTATCAATCGATCTATTAATCTATGTAACTATATATATACCTATCTATCTAGCTATCAACCATCTGGTTATCTAGCTTTCCATCTATATATTTGTATATTTTTAAATCTATCTCTCAATTTGTATATATTTCTATCTATCTATCTATCTATTTGTCATTTTGTCTATCTTTCTCTCTATCGATCTATCTATGTGTCTATCTGTCTATATTTACCAATTAATCATTTTGTCTATTTATCTATCTACTTGTCTATCTATCCATCTACCTATCAGTCAATCAATCTATATGTATATTTATCTATTTGGCTATATCTATATCTGTAAATGTCTATATATCTAATTCTAACCTCTATCTACCTATCTTTCTAACTACTTATATATTTGTCCATTTGTCTATTGTTTATCTTTCTGGCTTTCTATAACTCAATCTATCTATCTATCTATATATCTATCGATCAATTTATCTATCTATATATATATATATTTATCTGTCATTCTGTCTATTTGCCTATATCTTTGTCTTTATGTTTGTCTATGTCTATCTATTTTGTATCTGTCTATCTTTCTATCTACCTATCTATTTATCTGTCTATTTATTTATATATCTATGTATCTATCTGTCTGTCTGTCTATTTTCTATCTATATATCTCTTTATCTGTTGATCTTTCTATCTATTTATCTATCTATATGTCTATATGTCTATCTTTCAATATTTCTATTTGTCTAGCTGACTAACTGTCAATCTGTCCATCTATCTATTTTTATATCTATTTAACTATTTATTTATCTATCTGTCTGTCTATTTATCGGTCTATGTATTTATCTGTCTATTTATTTATCTGTCTATCTATTTATCTATCTATTTGTCAACCTATCTATATATCTATCTTTGTATCTATCTACATATCTCTCCATCTTTATGTCTATCTATTAATCTATCTTCTATCTATGTGTCTTTTTATCTATCTATCTAACTATCTATATATCTGTTAATTTTATATCTATCTATCTATATTTCTATCTGGGTATCTATTAATCTATATATCTATATATCTATATATATGTCTGTCTATCTTTCTATATGGTCTATCTATATATCTGTCTATATTTTTATCAGTTTCTCTTTTTTTATATAATTGTCTTTCTGTCTATCTATCTATGTGACCATCTTTCTATCTGTCTATTTGTGTATAAGTCTATATGTCTATCTATCTGTCTATTTGTCTATCTTTATATCATTTTGTTGTTGTATCTGTGTGTATGTCTATTTGTCAGTTTGTGTGTCTGTCTATTTTATTTGTGTATCTATATGACTGACTATGTGTCTATCTGTATATATGTCTTTGTGTCTAACTGAATGTCTATCAATCAAATTGTTTGTATGTATGTGTATCTGTCTATATGTTTATCTATCAGTCTGTGTGTGTGTGTATGTCTGTGTCTGTCTGTCTATTTGTCTTTCTATCTGTCTATTTGTTTTTCTATCTATCCATCTATTTATCTGTCAATAAAATAAATCAATCAATATATCTATCTATCTAGCTATCTATCTATAAGTACTATATATATATATATATATATATATATATATATATATATATATATATATCTACCTACCTATCTATCTATATATCTATCTGCCTTTTTATCTATCTATCTATCTGCATATCTATCTACCTATCTATCTGTCTATTTATCTATTTGTTTATCTACCTTTCTGTCTATTTAGATATCTATCTATCTTTTTTATCTGTCTATCTGACAATCCATCTATCTATTATCTATATGTTATCCATTGATCTACTTGTCAATCTATCTATTTGTTTATCTGCCTATTTGTCTATCTGACAATCTGTATATTAGTCTATCTCTTGATCCATTTGTCTATTTATCTATCTACATATTTGTATATCTATCTATATGTCTATCTATATGTCTATCTGTCTATCTATCTATCTATCTATATATTTATCTATTTGTTTATCTATCTACCTATTGATATGTTTCTCTATCTATTTATAGATTTGTCTTCCTATATGTCTCTCTATTAATCTATCTATGTGTCTATTTGTCTAACTATTTATATGGTCTATCTGTCTATCTATCTATCTTTCTAGTTATCAGTTTATATCATTATCAATATACTTGTCTATTTATCTATCTATCTATATGTTATCTATCTGATTATCTATCTATCTCTTTATTTGTCTCTCTAAATGTACATATATTTGTGTCTATCCTTTATCTACCTATCTTTCTATCTATCAATCTATCTATCTGTATGTATGTCTATCTATCTGTATATCTATATTTCTATCTATCTGACTATCTTTCATTATTTCTTTTTATCTATATACCTATCTATCTATTTTTCTATATATATATATATATATATATATATATATATATATACCTATCTATTGATTAATCGATATATGTATCTATCTACCTATATACCTATCTATCTATCTATCTACCATCTGGCTATCTAGCTATTCATCTAAGTATCTATCTATTTATTTGTATATATTTTTATCTGCCTATATGGTTATCTAGATATTACTTTATCTATCTATCACTATATCTATCTATCTATCCGTATATCTAAAACTATCTATCTATCTGACTATGTGTCTATCTATCTGTCTGTCAATCTATATATATGTCTATCTACCTATCTACCTATCTATCTAGTTATCTATCTATATGTCTATCTGTCGATCTGTCTATCTGTCAATCTGCCTATAAATTTATCAGTCTATCTAACTATATATCTACCTATCAATATATATATATCTATCTATTTCTTTGTCTTTCTATTTCTCTCTCTAAATGTCTGTCTTTATATTTAAACTCTATCAACATATCTATCTTTCTATCTATCTATCTTTTTATATATATGTCTATCTGTCTATCTATCTGTCTGTCGATCTATCTATCTATTTATCTATCTATTTGATTGTTAATCAATTAATCAATATTTCTTTCTATCTAGCTAGCTATCTATCTATCTATCTATTTATCAATCTATCGATCGATCTATCTATCTATCTATATACATATCAATCGATCTATTTATCTGTCTATCTACATATCAGTCTATCAATTTATCTGTCTACCTATTTATTTGTCTATCTATGCAATGTGTCAATCTATCTATCTGTCTGTCTATCTATTTAGCTATCTATCGATCTATTTATCTGTCTATCTAACTATCATTCTATTTATCTATATGTTTATCGCTCTAAAATCTATATGTTTTTTAGTATATTTATCAATTTGTATATCTATCTATCTTTATATATGTCTATCTATCTATCTATCTTTCATTCATTCTTTCTTTATGTCTATCTATCTATCTATATGTTTATCTATCTATCTATTTATCTCTCTATCTTTTTATCTATCTGTTTATTTCTCTATTTGTCTATCTGTCTATCTATCTATATATCTATCTAATTAACTATCTATCTATATGTCTATATGTTTATCTATCTATATATCTATTTGCCTATATGTCTATCTTTCTATATGTATATCTATCTTTCTATCTATATGTCTATCAATTTATTTATCTATCTATCTATTTATCTATCGATCGATATATCTATCTATCTATCTGTATATATGACTATCTATATATCTATCTATTTATCTATATGGTCTATTTGCCTATCTTTCTATCTGTCTAACTATTTATCATTTTATCTCTTTATCTATCTATATATCTATCTGACTTTCTATCTATCTACCTATTTGTTTAAATGTCTATTTGTCTATCTTTCTAAATGTCTATCTAGCAGTGTATATCCTTTATCTTTTTATCAATCTATCTATGAATATATATATATGTATATATATATATATATATCCATCTATCTTATATCTATGTGTCTGTCTATCTATTTGTTTTTCTATCTCTCAATCTATCTATCTATTTTTCTATCTGTATATTTGTTTGTCTATCTATATTTCTATCTATTTGGTATGTATCTAAATTTTGTTTGTTTGTCTGTATCTATGTTTTTTTATCTGTCTATCTATCTACCTATCTATCTATCATTCTATCTATCTTTCTTTCTATATTTCTGTCATTCAATCAATCAATCTATCTATCTATATATCTATCTATCTTTATTTCTATATATCTATATGTTCATCTATCTGTCTATCTATCTTTCTATCTTTCTATTTATCTGTCTATCTATTTATCTATCTTTCTATCTATAAATATGTCTGTCTATTTGTCTATCTATTTCTGTGTATATCTTTCTATCTTTTAATTTATTTATCTATCTACCTGTCTATTTCTCTATCTAACTATCTGTTTATCTATCTATCTATATGTCTATCTAACTATCTATTTATCTAACTATCTGTTATCTTTCTTCTGTCCAACAACCTTTTATCTATTTTTCTATCTATCTATTTATATATCTATCTATCTATATACGTGTCTTTCTATCTATTTGTCTATATGTCTGTCTATATGTCTATTTGTCTTTCTGATTATTTATCTATCAATTAGTCTATTTATCTATATATCTGTCAATCTGTTTATCTGTTTATATGTCTATATATCAATATTCTGTCTGTCTGTCTATTTATATGTATATCTATCTATATTCTATCTGTCAATCTATCTATCTATCTATCTATATGTCTGTCTATCTATCTGTCTATTTGTCTAACACTCTATCTTTCTTTCTATCTATATGATCTATCTATCTATTTTTTTATCTATTTATATCTTTATCTATCTACTTGTCTATTTGTCTATCTATCTATTTATCTATCTGTCTATCTATCTATCTATTTTTTATCTTTCTATCTATTTATCTCTCTAAATATCTATCTCTATGTATTTCCTATATCTGCATATCTATATACCTATATATCTATCTATCTATCTATATGTTAATCTATCTATCTATCTATTTATCTATCGATTTGTCAATCTATCTATCTATTTGATTATTAATCTATCTTTCAATCTATCTATCTATCTAACTATATGACTATCAGTCTATCTGTATATCTGTTAATCTATCTATCTATTTGTTTATCTATGTATCTATCTATGTGTCTATCTATCTATCTACCTACCTATCTATCTATTTGTCTGACTATCTGACTATCTATCTATCTGTCTATAAGTCTATCTAACTTTTATCTATTTGTTTATCTATGTATCTATCTATTTGTCAATATGTCTATCTTTGTATCTATTTATCTATCTATATATCTATTTGTCTATCTATATATCTATCTATCAGTCTATTTAACTACGTGACTATCTATCTATCTTTCAATTAATCTATCTATCTATATGTCTATTTTTTTATGCGTCTATCTATCTATCGGTCTATCTATCTATATATTTATCTATCTGTCTATCTATCTATCTATTTATCTATCTGACTATCTATCTATCTATATATATGTTTATCTATCTATTTGTCTATATATTTATTTATCTACCTATCAAACTATTTGTCTATCTGTCTATCTATCTTTGTTCTATCAGTCTATTTGTCTATCTGTCTATATATATATATCTATATATTTATATATGTGTATTTATATCATTATGTCTATATGTCTATCTATCTAATTATCTACCTATATGTCTATCTATCTATTTATGTATTTATCTATCTTTTAATCACTCTATCTATCTATCTATCTATATATCTATTTGTCTGTCTGTATATATATATATTTGTCAATCTTTCTATCTGTCTATTTTTCAATTTGTCTCTCTGTATAACTATATATCTATATGTATATCTATTTATATATCAATCTATATGTCTATCTATCTGTCAATCTATCTAATAATCTATTTGTCTACATTTTCTATATATATCTCTATCTGTATATCTATCTATAAGTCTATCTGTCAATCTATATATATGTCTATTTGTCTATCTAGCTTTCTAGTTATCTGGCTATCTTGAAATCTATCTATATATCTATCTAGCTATCTATTCATAAATCTATTAATCTATCTGTCTGTCTATTTGACTACCTTTCTATCTATCTATCTGTTGGTTTTCTTTATATCTATCTTTCTATCTATATATTTGTCTATCTGTCTATCTATTTATCTATACATCTATTTATCTATCTGTCTGTCTATCTATATATAAATTTATGATCCATCTATCAATATATAAATTTATGATCCATCTATCAATATATATATATATATATATATATATATATATATATATCTATCTATCTATTAATATCTATATCTATATATCTGTATATATATTTATCTATCTATCTGTCTATATGTCTATATGTTTATATGTCTATCTATCTATCTGTCTATCTATCTTTCTATCTATGTATAAGTCTATCTATTTTTCTTTCTATCACTCTATGAATATATATGTCTATCTGTCTAAATGGTTTATCTATTTATCTATCTATATGTTTGTCAGTTTATATCATTATCTATCTACTTGTATATGTGTCTATTTATCTACTTATTTATCTATTTGTTTATCTATCTATTTATCTATTTGTCAATCTATCTATCTATTTATCTTTCTAAATTTATCTCTATGTGTCTATACTTTATCTACCTATCTATCTATTTATCTATAACTCTATCAATCTGTGAATCTATCTATCTACCTATATGTCTCTCTGTCTATCTATTTGTCTATCTATCTTTCTCTCTATATTTCATTCTATATGTCAATGTTTCTATCGATTTATCTATCTATCTAGCTATATATCTATCTATCTATCTATGTATTTATCGATCGATCAATTTATCTATCTATCTATCTATATACCTATATATCTATCCATCTATCTATTTATATATCTGTCTATCTATCAATCTATCTAACTATATAACTATCTATATGTATATGTCTATTTGTCTATCAATCTATCTATATATCTGTCTTTCTATCTATTTGTCTATCTTTCTAACTGTCTATCTGTCTCTCTATTTATTTGTCTATCTGTCTATATATCTATATATCAATCTATCAATCTATATTTCTATATATCTACTGATTTGTCTATCTATCTATCTATATAGTCTATCTGTATATCTATATATCTGTATATCTATCTATCTGTTTTATTTTATATCTTTATCATTATAATTGTCTATTTGTATATCAATCAATCAATCTATGTGTCTATCTATCTATCTATTTGTCTATATGACTATCTATTTATATCTCTAAATGTCTATCTCTCTATGTTTATCCTTTATCTACATACCTATCTATCTATCTGTCTATCTTTTTATCTGTCAATCTATCTATCTATCTATCTTTTTATCTGTCTGTTTGTCTATCAGTCAATTATTCTATCTATCTATATATCTATCTAGCTATCAATATATCTATCTATTGATCGATTAATCAATCTATCTATCTATGTATCTATCTATATACTTATCAATCTATCAATCTATCTATTTATCTACCCATCTTGCTATCTAGCTATTCGTCTATATATCTATCTTTCTATATATCTACTGAATGCTATTTATATATTTGTCTATCTATCTATGTGTCGATCTATCTATCTATCTATCTATCTATCTATCTATGTGTCTATCTATCTATCTATAATTCTATCTATCTATATGTCTATCTAAGTATCTATCTTTCTATCTATCTGTTGGGTATCTATATATCTTTCTATCTATCTGTTGGGTATCTATATATCTTTCTATTTGTCTAGATATATATTTTTATATCTATATATCTGTCAATATGTCTATCTATCTATCTATCAGTTTATAAATATATCTAGTTGTCTATCTGTCTATCTAACTATCTGTCAATCTATCTAATAGTCTATGTATCTATTTTTTTTTAAAAGGTGTTTATTTATTAATAGCCCTCTCTTTTGGCGGAGGAATACCGTTTTTACAAACTAGGATCTACCCTTTATCCCTCTTACACCCTTGTCCAAATCCTAACTAATTTGAAGATAGCATAAGTGCAATCTAGTCAAAGCCTCTGTATGAGGACATTTATTGCACAAGCATCCCTATACTACAATCTTGAAGCTGCTTTCTTGTATTTGTTCATTTCGCTGCAGACATGTATCTTACCTTTGCTCTGTGTAGCTCTTTAATGCTCCTTTCATTCACTAACTCCTAAATTGAAAATTAGATCTCTCTCCTTTGCTCCTCCTTGTTTGGCTTTAGTGATTAAACTATTTCCTGCAACCAAAACCACATTCCAACATAGCATATTTTCTTACATGTATACCTGAAATTTGCTGCTGATTTTCACTGGCTTTTAATTCCTCTTAGCTTTTTCAGCTTCTTTTTAATTCGATTCCTCTTGAACAAGTTGAGTTGATGATCAGATCATTGAGAATCTTCGGTCCATCTTCTAGCTTATCTGGAATTTTTTGGAGTTTCTGGAATTTCCAGCTTTGAGAGGGCAACAACTCCTATTCTAAACACCCACCTCCTAATACTCTTTTCTAAAATGTGTTTCCTTCTTTTTTCCAGCATTTCTTTGAAGGATACCTTTCCACCTTGTTGCCCATATTCTGCTGAATCTTCCCTCTTCTATCTATCATGTTCCTTGACCCTCTTTGTTTAATAATATAGCTTTAGATTCACATCTTGAGAGCCCATTCCAAGTGAGTTTGCAGCATCCTTATATTTCTTTCATATAGTAACAGGACTATCTCCCGCTTTGCCAATTTCTTTCTACCCTGTTGCCCATTCTGTCCACGCATTGCAGCATCCTCTGTACCGACCTCCTGGACTAGACACTTAACTCTCCTAGGACCTTTTACTAATACCACACATGATTCTGAAACTTTCAGACTTCTAACCCTTACAACATAATTAAACGCTGTTAAGAATTAAAACATGACTTGACTCTTGCTAGTTACAGACTCTTGCTGGAAAAACATAACACATGACAGATTTACAGTCTCAAAAAAACATAACACATGACCAATTTTTACAGACACTTATCCGTTACACACTACGATTAATTCCAAGGAATATGATTTGATTGCCCCTTTAATGCTTTCCTGCAAACAAAACCAGAAAACATACCAAAGAGACAGAAAATTCCAGCCCACATTCCCTTATATTTGGCTTGTGAGGTGATGCTTGCAGTTTCTGTAAAGGAATATTACAATAGCTACCTTTTCTGGTGGTTTCTTCGCTGTTAATCTTCATAAACAGATTCCTCTGCCAAGAAGCTACCACAATTTTATACTTATCCTATTCTGTTTTCCATATTCTATCTTTCTATTCTTTTAATTTTCTGATTCCCCTTCACAGGAGCTACTGGATTTTATATTATATTTTTTTTTAATGTTACCCTTACTAAGTCTTAAGTAAGGGAAGGCCTTCCTATCCAGTTTCGCTATTCCTTTTACTTTTTCTGGCATCGAAACCTCATCAAATTCTTTGTCTCCTCTTATCGAACCTAACCTTGCAAGACTATCCGCCAAAGTATTAGCTTCTCTATATATGTGTAAGATTGTTGCGTTAAGCATTTTAATGAGGTTCAAAATAATTTCTATTTCATCCTCATACCTCCAAAGAGTTATTTTTCCACTTACTAACTCTACCAAAAGCATTGAGTCCACTTGAATTTGTATATTTTCTAAGGCTAATTTTTTACAGACATTAAAACCTATCTTCAAAGCTTTTATCTCCGAGTGGAGGGGTGAGAATGCTACTATAACCGATGTAAATGCTTTTATCACATACCCATTTGAGTCCCTTATTGCCCCTCCTCCACCTTCTATATCAGTGTCCCTATTGAAGCTACCATCCGTGTTTAATGATATTTTACCTTTCGGAGGTCTATTCCAACTTATACTTTTTACCCATCCATGTTTCGTATTTGTAATAGCGAGGCCCCAAAACATTCCAGCTCCCTTATTTAAGCAAGAACCATCAACTTTTATAGGGTTTATGCTTGATATATTTCTGATTTCTTTAATTATATCTTTAATGATTTCATTTGAATTCATACTTATGCCCTCAAATTTACTCTTATTACGAGCTTTCCATAGGCACCATATTGCTATATGAGGTAGATTCTGGGTTAACCAGTTTTTAATGTAATTACTAGGGTTTAGGTTATCCCAACTCTTAATTCTATTAATTATTCTGTCTTCTTTTTTACTTATTTGTAACTGATCTCCTAATTCCCTCCAGACTGCTACAGCTATTCTTCCACTTGAGAGAAGATGATCCGTTGATTCTTCATCTGTATAGCAACATTCACATCTGGATGCCATTTTAACACCTTTTCTTTTCACATTAATGTCCACTGCCAGTGCATTTACCAGAACTTTCCATGCCAGCGAGCACATTTTCAGTGGAATACCTGCTCTCCAGGCCCATTTAAATAAAGACTGCACTGGTTTTTTTTTCTTATCAATTCTTTTGCTGACTTTAACGTAAAATTACCTTGTGGATTAAGGGTCCATTTCCATCCCGATTTATTCAATAATGAGTGAGCATCTACTATTTCCTTTTGGTTTTCCAATGCTCTCCAGCTATTTGATTTCTGCTTAACTCGATTATGTTCTTGTTCTAGATATTTTGCTCGCATGTATTTTGCCCAGAGGGAATCATTTTCTTTTATCCTCCACCATCCTTTGCAGTCCCAAGCAGCCGCCATATCCTGTGAGTTAATGATACCTAAACCTGCTTCCGCCTTAGGATAACAAATGGCTTTCCAATTTTTCCAGTGAATTTTCTGTTTTCCGTTTTTTTTGCCCCATAAAAAGTTTGACATTTCCATCTCTAGTTTATTTGTAAATTTTTTAGGTGGGTGTATGACTGATATAATATGTACCAGTGTACTCTAAAGGACATGGGAGATTAATGTAATTCTCCCCCCAAAACATAATAACTCTACTTTCCAACCTGCTATTTTCTTTCTCATTTTGTCTAGTAAGGGAGTTAGATAATTTTCTTTCAGCCTTCCTTCATATATAGGACAACCTAAATATACTAAAGCATCTTTTTTATGTTTAAATCCCGTTATGTTTTTAATTTTTTTTACCACTTTTTCGGAAGCTTTTTTTCCTAACATAAATTGACTTTTATCTTTATTAAGGGCTTGTCCTGTTTCCCTCTCAAATAATTGTAGAAGGTCCATCAGGTTTTTCAATGAAGCTTTATTCACATTTGTGAAAATGATGATATCATCTGCATAAGCTAAGCAACTAATTCTCGGAGTATTTTTTGGCTGTCTAAAAGGGATTATTTTTCCCTCTGACATTCTTTTATTTAAATTAACGATTAATAATTCTAGGTGCATATCAAACAATAAAGGCGATAATGGATCCCCCTGTCTCAAACTGCGTCTAGGTTTAAATTCCTCTCCTTTCATTCCATTTATAATAATTCTAACCCAGACACTTGTTACACATCTATATATTAAGTCAATACATGTTTCAGAAAAACCAAATTTTCTCATGACGAAACATAATGTATGCCATTCCACTCTATCAAATGCCTTAGATAAATCTAGCTTAACTACTAAGTTACTTCCTCTTGTTTTATATGCTATTTCTTTCATCATTTCTGATGCTAATCTAATATTTTCAATCATTAATCTATTCTTAACAAATCCTGTTTGTTCCTGTGATATTATAAATGGTAAAATATTACTAAGTCTGTTTTGGATAATTTTAGCAATGATCTTATAAATTGCATTACATAAACTTATAGGCCTAAAATCCTCACATTTTAGAGGTGATTCTTTTTTGGGAATTAGCACTATGAAAGAATTCGCCCATGCCTTAGGAATATCCGCGCCTACGAAAAAACTAGCGAGTGCAGTAACCAAATCATTTTTGTTTATGAGCCTGTTTAGCTGAAAGAAATAATTATTCCAACCGTCTGGCCCTGCTGCACTATCCTTATCCAGATCAAACACTGCCTTTTTAATCTCTTCTTCCTCTGGGATCTTCTCCATCATTTGGTTTTGTTCTAGTGAGATGACTGTGTTAATCCCCTCCATTAATGAATTTCCTTCTTGGGGGGCCTGTCCACATAGATGGCTTTTAAAAAATTCCTCAAAGAGGGATCCAATCTGTTTGTCTTCTTCAACCCATTTTCCTTCATTATTTTTAATTCCCTTAATTTTATTTTTTTGAGCCTTTATCTTACACATATTGTGAAAAAACTTAGTGTTTCTATCTCCGTCTTTCAACAATTTAATTTTAGAACACTGTTTCCAGTATACTTCCTCCATATGCAACTTAAGCCTCAAGTCCCCTTTAGCCTTATTTAGTTCCTGTCTCTTTACCTCTGTATTATTATCATCATATTCTAATTCCAATTTTCCTACTTTCTCCTCTTCTAGCTTTATTATTTGATTTAGATTTCCGAAGACTTCTTTATTCCATATTTTTAGACATTTTTTTAATCTATGAAGCTTAACCATTAATGCTTGCATCGGTTTCCCCTTTGCTGGCTCCATCCAGGAGTCAGTTACCAGTTTTCCGAAGCCAGCATGTTTTTCCCACATATTCTGAAATTTAAAGTTACCTGATGCTCGGTAATTCTTATATATTGTAATAAGCAGTGGGCAATGATCCGAACAGGTTCTATTCAGATGTCTTAGCCCTGTAACCCCATGCAAAGCTACCCACTTAGCATTACACAGTACTCTATCTAGTCTAGCCCAAATTGTGCTTCTTTTACTCCTATTGTTACACCAAGTGTAACTTGAACCTGTGAAATCAATTTCCATTAATTTCGAGTTTGAGATCACCTCATTAAATTGTGTGATTGCTATTGGATCTGGGGATTTACCTCCTTTCTTTTTTTGATTGCTCCTGATTATATTAAAATCACCTCCTATGATCCAGGGCGCATTCCTTGATGCAATGTTTTGCATTTCCTCCCACAGTGCTAACCTTGATTTTTTATCATTTTTAGCATATACCACCGATATTATTTCATCTGTTTCTTTATTTATTTTAAAGTGTACTACCTGTTCTGTATCTTTTAATATTTCAATGTCCAAATAATTTTGCCACATTATCCAGAGTTTACTATTTATATTAGCATATGCATTGTTAAATCCTAGTTTTTGGCTATAGGTGATTAATTGATCCTTCTGGACCATAGGTTCAGCGATGATTACAAGAGAAATTTTATGAGTTTTTATTAAATGTTTTAACCTATTTATCGAAGGATTATTAGCAACCCCTCTTATGTTCCAATAAAGGCATTTATGCATTAATTCCTAACTTAGTTTGGGATCTAGTTGTATACTTAGTTTCATATTTTATGTTTAATTGTTTTTTCTTATTCCTTGGGGTTTTAATTTCATCCGAGTTTAAGTTTATTTTTCCATAATAATTGTCATGCCACCCAAGCTGCATTGCCATTATTTTTATGGCTTCTTTGGCTTGGGTTTTAGTGAGCCTTGTCCAATCTTCCTCATAAATGTCCATATCATCCTTCACCTTTTCTATATATTAAGCATGTTCCTCTTCTTCCTTACCTAACGAAGGACAACTGAAAACCTCAGCATCTTCTTCTTTAAAATCCAAGAGGTCATCCTCTATCCAGTTATAATCCTCCAATTGTTCTTTTAAAATTATCCTGGTTTTAATTTTCTGGTTCCTCTTCTTTCTACCTTTCACCTCCTCCCATTTTTCCCCCTCTCCTAGCTTATCTCCTTCCTCCATACATCCGTCATGATTTACCCTGTTACTAGTCTCTCCTTCTCCTAACAACTTACTCACTTTCTCTCTCATAAGCTCCCCTTCTACTTCTAGTAAATCTGCTTCAGTTTCTGGTTTTTCTCCAGCCCCTCCCTCCTTCCTAATCCATCTTTCCACCATTCCTTTTCTACCTTCTAACCCTTGCACATTTTCTTTCTGTTCTATACCCATCTTACACACCCCCGATTCATGCCCAATTCTCTTACATTTTATGCAATAAACAGGCTGATTTTCGGGAATAACAGGTTGCCAGAACCCATTATTCTGTTCATCGTCTCCATTGCCAATCCAGATCAAATTAGGTGGCTGAGTGAGCAGGTTGCACTCAACACACACGCGCGCCTTGCTTAGCCTTGTCATAGAAACAGTGGCTTCATCCCGAATTATAGGTTTACCCAGACAAGAAGAGATTGTATAGAGAGCTTGTGGATTAAACAAATATAAGGGGAGATTCGGTAAGGAAAACCATACCGGGGCTGAAGGTGCCTCCTCCAGTGGACTGAACTCCTTCGTCCACCTCAAGACACGCATAGGAAAGCCGTTAACTTGCCATAGACCTCTATGCCGTAAGTGGTAGAAGTCTTCAATCGTAAAGCACTGCAGGAATATGTGCTTCGCATCGTAGTCGGCTAGCTTTACCCTTCCCGTAAGCTTTAGCGAGGAGATAAACTGTTGTATTTCCTTCGGGCGAGGCCTTCCTTGCGAAAACTTACCAATAAGCATATATTCAAAGGGCTCCATGAATTTGCGCATCTCCTCTATTGAAAAAAAAATCGTGGGACTCCCGTGTTTGTTACCGAAGCAGCATAGAGGAGGCGTGGGCTCTCTTAAAATCGATGCAAATGACCTATTGTTTTGTACTAAGTCTTTTTGCTCCATATTTAGCTTGAGAGGAGCTTCAATCGGGCAGCAATGGCGGTATAAACAAGGGTAGTTTCACTCAGCAAATCGCACAAAATAGTAGTTTCACATAATATTATATCGAGCAACAATTCGCAGAGCAATTTACACAAAGATTCACACAACTGTTTACATAACAATTCACCAAAGATAATTCCGAGAGATAATCACAAGGGAAAATCACGAAAGTTCAGAATCGCTTAGGTATCGCGAGAGAAATCGCTTAGGTATCGCGATAGAAATCGCTTAGGTATCGCGAGAGAAATTGCTATTTATCTATTTATCTATATGTCTATTTGACTATCTTTCTATCTATCTATCTATTTGTCAATCTTTCTGTCTATCTATCTATCTATCTATGTTTCTTTATATTAATCTATCAATTTGTTTATCTGGTTATCTGTCAATATATCTATCTATATATCTATATGGTCTATCTATCTATTTGTCTATTTGTCTATCTATTTATCGGATTATATCTTTATATATCTACTTGTATATATGTCTTTCAATCTCTCTATTAGTTTATCAATCTATCTATCTATTTGTCTTACTATCTATCTAGCTATTTATCTTTCTAAGTGTCTATATCTGAGTGTCTATCATTTTTTTGCCTATCTATCTATCTATCTATCTTTCTGTATATCTATCAATCTATCTATCAAACTATCTATCTATCTATATGTATGCCTATTATTGTTTCTATCTATCTATATATCTATCTAGTTATCTATCTATCTATTAGTCTATCTATATATCTATTGGTCTAACTATTTTTTTGTCGTTCTAGCTATCTAGCTATTTGTCTATCTATCTTTTTGTCTATTAATCTATTTATCTTTCTATCTATCTATCTATAAATCTATCTATCTATCTATATGATTATCTATCTATATATTCATCTATCTTTTGTCTCTATATCTATCTATCTTTATTTCTCTCTTTTTGTCTATCTATTAATCTATCAATTTGTCTCCCTATCTATCTATAAGTTTGTTAATCTATCTATCGATCTATCTATCTATCTGTCTATCTATTTATCTATCTATCTTTCTATCTATCTATCTGTCTATCTTACTATCTATCTATGTGTTGATATGTCTATCTATCATCTATCTATCTATCTTTTAGTTTATTTTTCTATCTTTCTATCTATCAATCTTTAAATGTGTCTATCTTTCTATCTGTCAATCTATCTATCCATTTGTGTGTCTGTCTGTCTATGTGTCCGTCTATCTTTCTATCTACCTATCTATCTATTTATCTGACTATATGTCTATCTCTCTATCTATCTGTCTATCTATCAATCTGTCAATTTGTCTATCTTTTTATTTATCTATCTGTCAGTTTATCGGTTTATATCATTATATATCTACTTGTCTATTTGTTTATATATCTATCTTTCTTTCTATTTGTCTATTTGTATATATGTCTATCTATTTATATTTCTAAATGTCTATCTCTATATGTCTATCCTTTATTTACCTATCTATCTATCAATTTATCTATCTATTTGTCCATCTTTTTTTCTATAAGTATGTCTATCTATCATTGTTTCTATCTATCAATATATCAATCTTGCTATCTATCTATCTATTGATCAATCGATCTTTTTATCTATATGTATACATATCTATCTATCTATCATCTGGCTATCTAGATATTTGTCTATCTATCTATCAATTTGCTATATGTTTATCTTTCTATCTGGTTATCTAGCTATCAATCTATCTTTTGATCTAACTATCTTTCTATCTATATATCTTCTATCTTTTATCTATCTATCTATCTTTTTGTCTATCTGTCTATCTATTTATCTATCTATCGATCAATTTATCTATTTGTCTATCTATATATCTATCTTTATTTCTTTATATCAGTCTATGTATCTATTTGGCTATATGTCTATATAACTACCTATCAATCTGTATATATGTCTATCTGTCTTCTATATATCTATCAATTTGTTTATTTTTCCATTAATCTATCTGTCTATATTTCTATTAGTCTATCTATCTATTTATTTGTCTATCTATATTTCTGTCTATCTCTCTATCTATCTATTTTCTGTCTAGTTGTCTATTTTTTTATCTTTCTATCTATCTAATTGTCTATCTTTCAATCTGTATATCTATCTATGTGTCAGTTTGTGTATCTTTTTGTCTATCTATCTATCTTTCTTTTTGTTAATATATCTTTTTATCTATCTATATGTCTTTCTATCTTTTTGTCTATATATCTGTCTATCTATCTTTCTGTCTATCTATATATCTATCTATATATATCTCTATCTATCTATCTAACTATCTACCTATCTCTCTATTTATTAGTTTCTCTTTTTTTATCTACTTGTCTATATGTCTTACTATCTATCTATCTATCTGTCAATTTGTCTATTTGTCTATTTATCAATCTCTCTAAATGTCTATCTCTATGTTTCGATCCCCTATATGCCTATCTATTTATCTATATATTTATCTGTATGTTTATCAATCTTTTTGTATATGTAATTGTGTGTATCTCTGTTTGTTTATCTATCTGTGTCTTTGTCTATGTGTCTGTCTGTCTGTCTGTTTGTATGTCTATCTATCTATCTTATATTTATTTACCTGTCTATCGATCTATCTATGTATCTATCCATTGTCTATAAGTTTATTTTCTATCTTTTTGTTTATCTATCTATATGTCTGTCCATCTATATATCTATCTATCAATCTTTTTGTCAATCTATTTATCTTTTTATCTTTCTATCTGTCTATTTGTATATCTATATATCTATATATCTATATATCTATCTATCCGTCTATCTCTCTCTCTATCTATATGTCCATATGTCTATCTATTTATCAGTTTCTCTTTATTTATCTACTTGTCTATTTTGTCTATCTACCTATCTGTCTATATAACTATCTATTTATTTGTGTATTTGTCTACTTGTCTATTTTTTAAAATGTATATCTGTCTATTTCTATCATCTATCTACCTATCTAACTACCTACCTATCTTTTTGTCTATCTATGTGTACATATTTCTATCTGTCAATCAATCTATCTATCTTTCTATCTATCTATCTATATATCAATTGAACTATCTATATATTTATATATATGTCTATATTTCATATATGCCAGTGTGCCTATTTGAATATCAATCTATCTATCTATATGTCTATTTCTTTATCTATCTATCTATTTATTTGTCTATCTATCTATCTCTATGAGTATATCTATCTATCTATCGATCTGTCTGTCTATCTATATGCCTATATGTCTATCTATCTATCTACCTATATGTATATCTATTTATCTATATGCCTATATATCTATCTATATATATATATATCTATTCATCTGTCTATTTATCTGTATGTTTCTGTATCTATGTGTATGTGTGTCTATGTGTCTGTTTATCTATCTATATATCTGTCTATCTTTCTTTTTGTCTGTTAATATGTCTATGTGTAAATCAATATATCTATCTATCTAGCTATCTATCTATTTATTTATCTATCTAACTATCTATTAATTAATCAATCAATCTATCTGATCTATCTATCTATCTATCTATATGTCAATCTGTCTAACTTTTTATCTGTCGATCTACTTGTCTTTCTGTATGTGTCAATGTATCTGTGTGTCTATCTATAAAACTATATATCTATCAACTATCTATCTATATATCTATTTATCTATCTATCTGTCTACATGTCTATCTATCTACCTGTCTATATATCTTTCTATATATTTTTGTCTATCGGTCTTTATGTCTATCTACCTATATGAATATTTGTCTATTTATCTATCTTTCTTTCTTTCTTTCTATCTTTCTACATATCTATATATCTTTAAATCTATATTTCTATTTATCTATGTATATGTCTATTTATCTTTATATCTACATATTAATCTATATATCTATATATATATTTATCTGTCTATCTATTTAATAATTTATCCTTTTTTTATCAACTTTTCTATAAGTCTATCAATTTTCTGTCTATCTATCTATCTATCTATTTGACTATCTATCTATCTATCTCTCTAAAAGTTTATCTCTATGTGACGATCATCTATCTACATATCTATCTATCTATCTGTTTGTCAGTCTTTCTATTTGTGTATCTGTGTGTATCTTTGTCTATTTGTCTGTATGTCTATCTATTTTTGTGTCTGTCTATCTATATTTATTTCCGTCTACCTATCAAATTATCTGTCTATATGTATATGTGTCTTTTTGTCTATCTTTATTTCTATCTAGGTGTCAATATATCTATCTGTTTATTTATTTATGTATGTATCTATTTGTCTATTTGTCTATCTGTCTTTTTGTTTATCAGCTTATCTCTTTATTTATCTACTTGTAATTATGTCTATCTACCTATCTGTCTATTTATTTATATGTCTATCTGTCTATCTCTCTAAATATCTATCTATCTATGTCTATCCTCTATCTGCCTATCTATCTAACTACCTATCATTCTAACTATATGTGTGTCTGTCTATCTATCTATAAATCAAAGCATCTATCTATCTATCAATCTATCTATCGATCTATCATACAATCTATTCATCTATCTATCTGTCTTTCTGTTTATCTATCTATCTATTTATCTATTTGTTTATATATCTAAATGTTTATCAATCTATCAATCTATCAATCTATTTGTCTATCTACCTATCTAATTGTCTTTCTATCTATCTAACTTTCTATCTCTCTATCTATCAACCTGTCTATATATCTATCTATCTATCTTTGTGGCTGTCTGTGTGACTATGTGTCTATTTATCCATCTATCTGTATATATGTCTATTTGTCTTTCTGTCTATCTATCTGTTTCTCTGCCAATCAATCAATCTTTCTATCTAGAAATCTAACGATCTATCTATTTATCGATCTATCTACTTATCTATCTATCTACCTATCTATCTATATATCTATTTGCAAATCTAGCAACTAGAATATCTCTTTATCTATGTATTTATCTATCTGTCTATTTTTCTATCTATTTATCTGTCTATCTATCTATCTGTAAATCTATCTGTTTGTTTATTTGTTTATCAATCTTTCTGACTATCTATCTATCTATTTAATTATATGCTATCTATCTATCTATATGTCTAACTATCTATTTGTCTATCTATCTGTATATCTCTCTATCTATCTATCTATTTGTTTGTCTATCTATTTATCTAACTTTTTATTTATCGATCTATCTATTTATCTCTCAAAATGTCTATGTATATGTGTCAATCCAATATCTGCCTATCTAACTATCTATATATCTATCTATTTGTCTATCTTTCTAACTATCAATCTATCTATCTATATATCTAGCTAGCTATCTATCTATTGATCTATCAATCTTATATCGATAAACATATCTATACATATACATATATATATATATATATATCTGTCTATATGCCGAACTATCTATATGACTTTCTATATATCTGTCTATCTATCTACCTATCT
The DNA here is from genome assembly GCA_029783825.1 of Sapria himalayana. NCBI lineage: Eukaryota > Viridiplantae > Streptophyta > Magnoliopsida > Malpighiales > Rafflesiaceae > Sapria > Sapria himalayana. Next base: position 105,917 of record JAREIK010002712.1, read on the forward strand.
ATCTTTCTATTTGTCATAATTATATATATGCCTATCTATCTGATCTATCTACCTGTCTATCAATATATTTATCTATCTATATGTCTATTTATTTATTTGTTGATTTGTCTATTTTATATATGTCTAT
>JAREIK010002713.1:0-29277 GCA_029783825.1 Sapria himalayana
ATTTGTAAATATAAATTATTTAAATATTATTTGTCTCATTCGAATTTTTTTTGAATTAATTTTTCTAAAAAATTAAACTATAAATAATTAAAATGAATATTTAAAATTATAATAAATAGAAATATAAATGAGATTTATTATTTAATAAGTAGAATATAGATTCTAAAAGGTTTATGTATTTAGGGGTTTTGGGGTTTATGAGCTTACTGATTTAAGTAAGTAATCATTTAATGATCTATATGTTTTAATTAAAAAATGAAATAACAAAAAATTTATTTTTATTATTTTTTCTCATTTTAAAAAGTTATAACTTTTGAAAATATAATAATCTTTTAATTTTTTTCAAAAGTGAATACAATATTTATTTATAATAATCATAATAATTATATATCATATAAATTCAATATAAAAGAATTTTATAAATAGATATTCTAATAATTATCAAAAAATAAATTAAAAATCTCTTATGAATAAGATTGATATTACTTAAAATATAATATCAAAACCTAAAATGATTCATAAGCAAAGCAAAATATATTACTAAATAATAATTAATTGTTTTTAAATTTTTATTCTTTTTATAAGGTTATCTATTTTTTGATGAAAAATAATTTTTATAAATTATATTTTTAACTCATAATTTATTTTATAATTAATACAGATATACAAATAAAAAACTAAAAATCAAAATGATTTTTTAAATTATAATGAAAACAAATAAAAATGATATTTATTAATTATTATTTAGGGTATACCGATTTAAAGGATTATCTATATAGAGGTATCGGGATTTTGTAGATTAGTGATTTAAGTGCTTAGACATTTAGTGGTGTATAGGTTTTATTTAAACAATAAAATAACAAAAAAAATTATTTTTTTTATTTTTTGAAATTTTCAAATGTTATAATCTTTGAAAATATACTAATTTTAAAATTTTTTTCAAAAGTGAATACTATATTTAGTTATAATAATATTTATATTTATATATCATATAAATTCAATATAAATATTTTTATTGAAAAATATTCTAATAATGAACAAAAAATAAATTAATAATATATAATTAATAAGATAGATATAAATTAAAATATAATTAAAAAACCTAAAATGATACAGAAGCAGAGCAAAATATATTGCTATATAATACTTTTTTGTTTTGAAATTTGTTTTTAAAAATTTATGTATATTTTTTTAATGAAAACTAATTTATATAAATTATATTTGTTTAACTCATAAATAATTTTGAAAATAATATTTATATAAAAATATACAAATAAATAATTAAAATGAATATTTAAAATTATAATGAAAAATAATGAGCTTTATTATTTATTATTTAGGGTATACAGGTTTAATTTAAATTAGATCTATCTAACTAATAATTTATTAAGTAATTAATATTTCTATAAAAATAAACTGATAAATAATTAAAATAAAAATTTAAAATTAAACTGAATAAAAATTAAAATTACATTTATGATTTATTATTAATGTATACAAGTTTAATTGTTTTAGTATTTAGAGGGTTTTTCCTTTAAGAGTTAACCGATTTGTGCTTTTAGGCATTTAGTGGTTTATCGGATTTATTTAAACAATAAAATAAAAAAAAATTGTAATTTTTACTCATTTTCATATGTCATAACCTTTGAAAATATAATAATATTTAATATTTTTTGAAATGTTAATATAATATTTAGCTATAATAATATTATTAATTATATATCAAATAAATTCAATATAAACAATGTTATTGTTAGATATTATAATAATGATCAAAAATTAAATTAATAAACTATTAATAATAAGATAGATATTAATTAAAAAAAATTTACAAAACCCAAATAGATTCAAAATTAAAGTAAAATATATTACTTGATAATAATTTTTAAATTTTTACTTATTTTATAAGAGTAAATACTTTTATTGATTAAAAATAAATTATTTAAATTATATTTCTCGCACTCATAATTTATTTTGTAATAAATATTTATATAGAAATAAAATAATAAATAATTAAAAGAAATATTTAAAATTATAATAAATAGAAATAAAAATTAGATTTATTAATTATTAAGTAGTAAATAGCAGTTTAATGGTTTTTGTATATAGGCATTACAAGGTTTAGTAGTTTACTGATTTAACTATGTATGCATTTAGTGGTTATAGGTTTCATTTAAAAAAATAAATAAACAAAATTTATTTTTATTATTTTTTGATATTTTCAAATGTTATAACCTTTGAAAATATAATAATTTTTAAATTTTTTTTAAAAGTGAATTCAATATTTAGTTAAAATATTCATTATATTTATATTTCATATAAATTTAATATAAATAATTTTATTGATAAATATTCTAATAATGATCAAAAAATAATTTAATAATCTATTATTAATAAGATAGATATCAATTAAAATATAATTACAAAATCTAAAATTATTCAGAAGGAAAGCAAAAAATATTACTATATATTAAATTTTTGTTTTGAAATTTTTTTTCTTTTTATTAGTTTATCTATATTTTTTGATGAAAAATAATTTATATAAATTATATTTGTCTAACTCATAATTTATATTGTAATTAATATTTAATAAAAATAAACGAATAAATAATTAAAATGAATATTTTAAATTATAATGAAAAAAATAATATTGAGATTTATTATTTATTATTTAGGGTATACCAGTTTAAAAGGATTGTCTATTTAGGGTTTTCGAGATTTCAGAGTTATTGACTTAAGTGTTTAGGCATTTAGTTATTTATAGGATTTATTTAAACAATAAAATAACAAAAAAATTATTTTTGATATTTTCTCACATTTTCAAAGGTTATAACCTTTGAAAATATAATAATTTTAAATTTTTTAAAAAATGAAAATACAATATTTAATAATAAGAATCATTATAATTATATATAATATAAACTAAATATATACAATTTTATTGATATATATGATATCAATTATCGAAAAATAAATTAATATGCTATTATTAATATAATAGATATATATTAAAATATAATTGCAAAACCTAAAATTATTCAAAATCAAAGTAAAATTTATGACAAAATAATAATTTTTGTTTTTTAGTTTTTGCTTCTTTTTATAAGTTATATTTTTTTTTGATGAAAAATAAATTTTTTAAATTATATTTAAGGTTTACGAGTATAAAGTTTTAAGTGTTTAGGGACTTTTGTGTTTAAGAGTTTATTGATTTAAGTGTTATTTTATTGAAATATTAATTACAAAATAAATTATTAGTGAGAAATATATAATTTAAATTAAACTGGTATACCATAAATAATAAATAATAAATCTCATTTTTTTTCATTATATGTTTAAATATTCATTATAATTATTTATTTGTTTATTTTTATATAAATATTAATTAAAAAATAAAGTATGAGTTAGACAAATATAATTTATATAAATTATTTTTCATCAAAAAAATATAGATAAACTTATTAAAAGAAAATAAATTTAAAAATAAAAAATTATTATATAGTAATATAATTTGCTTTGCTTCTGAATCATTATAGGTTTTGTAATTATATTTTAATTGATATCTATCTTATTAATAATAGATTAATAATTTATTTTTTGATAATTTTTAGAATATTTATCAATAATATTGTTTATATTGAATTTATATGATATATAAAAATAATGATTATTATAACTAAATATTGAATTCACATTTAAAAAAAATAAAAAAATTATTATATTTTCAAAGGTTATTACCTTTGTAAATATAAAAAAATAACAAATTTTTTTTTGTTATTTTATTGTTTAAATAAAACCTATTAACCACTAAATGCCTAAAAACATGAATCGCTAAACACCTATATGACAAAACCTCTAAATACTTAAACTATCAAATTGGTATACATTAATAATAAATCATAAATCTCATTTTAATTTTTATTCAGTATAATTTTAAATTTTTATTTTAATTATGTATCAGTTTATTTTTATAGAAATATTAATTACAAAATAAATTATTAGTGAGACAGATATAATTTAAATTAAACCGGTATACCCTAAATAATAAATAATAAATCTCATTTTTTATTATAATTTTAAATATTCATTTTAATTATTTATTTGTTTATTTTTATATAAATATTAATTAAAAAATAAATTATGAGTTAGACAAATATAATTTATGTAAATTATTTTTAATCAAAAAATATAGATAAACTTTTTAAAATAAAAAATAATTACAAAACAAAAAATTATTATATACTAAAATATTTTGGTTTGCTTATGAATCATTTTATGTTTTGTAATTATATTTTAATTGATATCTCTCTTATTAATAATAAATTATTAATTTATTTTTTGATCATTATTTGAATATTAATCATTACAATTGTTTATATTGAATTTATATGATATATAAATATAATGATTCTTATAATTAAATAATGAATTCGCTTTTGAAAAAAACTTAAAAATTATTATATTTTCAAAGGTTATAACCTTTGAAAATATCAAAAAATAATAAAAATAATTTTTTTGTTATTTTATTTTTTAAATAAAACCTATAAAACACTAAATGCATACACAATTAAATTAGTATACTCCTAAACCCCGTAATACCTAAATACATAAACCATTAAACCACTATATAAAACATAATAATTAATAAATCTAATTTTTATTTCTATTTATTATAATTTTATATATTTACTTAATTATTTATTAGTTCTTTTTTATAAAAATATTTTTTTACAAAATAAATTATGAGTAAGACAAATATAATTTAAATAATTTAGTTTTAATCAATATATATATATATATATGCTTATAAAAGAAGTAAAATTTAAAAATTAAAAATTATTAATCAGTAATATATTTTACTTTAATTTTAAATCAATTTTGATTTTGTAAATATTTTTTAATGAAAATCTATCATATTATTATTAGTTTATTATTTTAATTTTAGATCATTATTATAATAACTATCAATAAAATTGTTTATATTGAATTTATATGATGTATGATTATTAATAATATTATAACTAAATATTATATTCACATTTCAGAAAATTTTAAATCTCAAAACCATTAAACTGGTATACATTAATAATAAATCATAAATCTCTTTTTAATTTTTATTTAGTTTAATTTTAAATTTTTATTTTAATTATTTATCGGTTTAATTTTATAGAAATATAAATTACAAAATAAATTATTAGTGAGACAGATATAATTTAAAGAATTTATATTTCATCAAAAAATATATAAGCTTATAAATATAAGCACAATTTTAAAAACAAAAATTTATTATTTAGTAAAATATTTTATTTTGTATAATTTTAGATTTTGCATTTATATTTTAATTTAAATCATTCTTTTTAATAATAGTTTATTAATTATTTATTGATCATTATTATAATATCTATTAATAAAATTATTTATATTGAGTTTACATTATGTATAATTATTAAGATTATTATAACTAAATATTATATTGACATTTAAATAAAATTAAAAATTATTATATTTTCAAAGGTTATAAACTTCAAAAATTAAGAAAAAACAAAAAATTAAATTTTTTGTTTTTTCATTCTTTAAATAAAAACTATAAATCACTAAAGGCATAAACTCTTAAATCACTAAACCCAAAAAGACCTAAATACCTAAACCATTAAAACTGTATATCCTGAATAATAAATAATAAATCTCACGTTTTTTTGTATTCACTATAATTTTAAATATTCATTTTAATTATTTTTTAGTTTATTTTTATAGAATTATAAATTACAAAATATATTATGAGGAAGACAAATATAATTTAAATAATATAATTTTAAGAACAATAAATATATACTTATAAAAAGAAGCAAAACATCAAAAACATTATTATTTAGTAATTTATTTTACTTTGATTTTGAATAAATTTAGGTTTTGCAAATATATTTTAAATAATATCTATCTTATTTATAAAAGTTTATTAATTTATATTTTGATCATTAATATAATATCTATCAATATAATTGTTTATATTGAATTTATATGATATATAATTATAATATTATCATAACTTAATATAGTATTTACATTTAAAAAAAATTTAAAAATTGTTATATTTTCAAAGGTTATAAGTTTAAAAAATGAGAAAAAATAACAAAAAATACTCCTAAACCCCGAAGCACCTAAATACTTAAACCTTTAAACTCTTAAACCTTAAATATAATTTAAATAATTTATAGAAATATTAATTACAAAATAAATTATGATTGATACAAATATAATTTAAATAATTTATTTTTTATCAAAAAAAATATATAATCTTATAAAATGAGGCAAAAACTAAAAAATAAATATTATTATTTAGTAATAAATTTACTTTGATTTTTAATTATTTTAGTTTTTGTCATTAAATTTTAATTTATATCTATCATATTAATACTAGTTTATTAATTTATTTTTTGATAAATGATAAAATATCTATCAATAAAATTGTTTATATTTAGTTTATATTATATTTTGTTATAGTAATTATTATTACTATATATTGTATTCACATTTTTAAAATGTTTTAAAATTATTATATTTTCAAAGGTTATAATCTTTGAAAATTTGAAAAATATCAAAAATAATTTATTTGTTATTTCATTGTTTAAATAAAACTTATAAACCACTAAATGCCTAAATACTTGAATGAATAACTTCTAAATCTCAAAAACCCTAAATAGATAATTTTTTAATCAGATTTTTTCATAAATAGTAAATAATAAATCTCATTTTTATTTTTTTAATTATAATTTTAAATATTCATTTTAATTATTTATTTGTTTATTTTTATATAAATATTAATTACAAAATAAATTATGAGTTAGACAATTATTATTTATAATTATTATTTTTCATCAAAAAAATATAGATAAACTTATTAAAATAATAAAAAATTAAAAACAAAAAATAATTAATTAATAATATAATTTGCTTTGCTTCTGAATCATTATTGGTTTTATAATTATATTTTAATTGATATCTATCTTATTAATAAAAGATTATTAATTTATTTTTTTATCATTATTAGAATATTTATCAATAAAAATCTTTATATTGAATTTATATGATATATAAATATAATGATTATTATAATTAAATATTGATTGCACTTTTGAAAAAAATTTAAAAATTATTATATTTCCAAATGTTATAACCTTAGGAAATATGAAAAAATAATAAAAATAAATTTTATTTTATTTTATTTTTAAAATAAAACCTATAAACCACTAAATCCATACACAATTATATCAGTAAATTCATAACCCCCGTAATGCCTAAATACATAAACCATTAAACCGCTATATACTACTTAATAATTAATAAATTGATTTTTTATTTCAATTTATTATTATTTTAAATATTCATTTTAATTATTTATTATTTATTTTTATAGAAATTTTTATTACAAAATAAATTATGAGTGCGACACATATAATTTAAATAATTGGTTTTTAATAAAAAAAAATATATACTTATATAAAAGAACTATTATTAAAAATTAAAAATTATTATCAATTAATATATTTTACTTTAATTTTGAATCAAATTGAGTTTTGTAAATATCTTTGAATTAATATCTATCTTATTATAAATAGTTTATTAATTTAATTTTTGATCATTATTATAATATCTATTAATAAAATTGTTTATATTTAATTTATATGTTATTGAATTATTAAAATTATTATAACTAAATATTGTATTGAAATTTCAAAAAATTTTAAATATTATTAAATATTCAAAGATTATGACATTTGAAAATAACAAAAAATTACAATTTTTTTTGTTATTTTATTGTTTAAAAAAACATATAAATCACTAAATGCCTAAAAACATAAATTGCTAAACTCCTAAATGACAAAACATCAAAATACTTAAACCATTAAACTGGTATACATTAATAATAAATCATAAATCTCATTTTAATTATTATTCAGTATAATTTTAAATTTTTATTTTAATTATTTATTAGTTTATTTTTATAGAAATATTAATTACAAAAAAATTATTAGTGAGACAGATATAACTTAAATTAAACCGGTATACCATAAATAATAAAAAATAAATCTCATTTTTTTTATTATAATTTTTAATATTCATTTTAATTATTAATTTTTTATTTTTATATAAATATTAATTAAAAAATAAATTATAAGTTAGACAAATATAATTTATGTAAATTATTTTTAATCAAAAAAATATAGATAAACATTTTAAAATAAAAAAAAAATTTAAAACAAAATATTATTATACAGTAATATATTTTTCTTTACTTATGAATCATTTTATGTTTTGTAATTATATTCTAATTGATAACTATCTTATTAATAATAGATTATTAATTTATTTTTTGATCATTATTAGAATATTTATCACTGAAATTGTTTATGTTAAAATATGATATATAAATATATCGATTATTATAACTAAATATTGTATTCACTTTTAAAAAAAATTAAAAAATTATTATATTTTCAAAGGTTATAACCTTTGAAAATATCAAAAAATAATAAAAATAAATGTTTTGTTATTTTATTTTTTAAATAAAACCAATAAACCACTAAATGCATGCATAATTAATTCAGTAAACACCTAAACCCCGTAATACCTAAATACATAAACCATTAAAATGCTATATAATACATAATAATTAATAAATCTAATTTTAATTTCTATTTATTATAGTTTATATATTCATTTTAATTTTTTATTAGTTTATTTTTATAGAAACATTTATGATAAAATAAGTTATGAGTGCGACAAATATAATTAAAATAATTTTTTTATAATCGAAAAAAATATATACGCTTATTAAAGTAGTAAAAATTTAAAAATTAAAAATTATTATCCAGTAATATATTTTACTTTAATTTTGAAACATTTTGGGTTTTCTAAATATTTTTTAATTAATATCTATATTATTATTAATAGTTAATTAATTTAATTTTTGATCATTATTATAATATCTATCAATAAAATTATTTATATTGAATTTATATCATATATAATTATTAATATTATTATAACTAAATATTATATTCACATTTCAAAAAAATTTTAAATATTATTATATCTTCAGAGGTTATAACCTATGAAAATGAGAAAAAATTACAAATTTTTTTTTGTTATTTTATTGATTAAATAAAACCAATAAACAACTAAATGCCTAAAAAGCTAAATCGCTAAACTCCTAAAAGACGAAACCTCTAAATACTTAAACCATTAAACTACCATACATTAATAATAAATCATAAATATCATTTTAATTTTTTTTCAGTATAATTTTAAATTTTTATTTTAATTAATATTCAGTTTATTTTTATGAAAATATTTATCACAAATTAAATTATTAGTAAGACAGATCTAATTTAAATTAGACCGGTATACCCTAAATAATAAATAATAAATCTCATTATTTTTAATTATAATTTTAACTATTCATTTTAAATATTTATTTTTTTTATTTTTATATAAATATTAATTAAAAAATAATTTATGAGTTACACAGATATAATTTATGTAAATTATTTTTCATCAAAAAATTATAGATAAACTTTTAAAAGAAAATAAATTTCAAAACAAAAAATTATTATATAGTAATATATTTTGCTTTGCTTCTTAATCATTTTAGGTTTTGTAATTATATTTTAATTAACATCTATCTTATTAATAATAGATTATTAATTTGTTTTTTGATCATTATTAGAATATTTATAAATAAAAATGTTTATATTGAATTTATATGATATATAAATATAATGATTATTATAAGTAAATACTTTATTCACATTTAAAAAAAAATTTAAAAATTATCATATTTTCAAAGGTTATAACTTTGAAAATATCAAAAAATAATAAAAAAAAATTTTATTATTTTATTTTTTTTAATAAAACCTATAAACCACTAAATGCATACATATTTTATTTAGTAAACTACTTAACCTCATAATGCCTAAATACATAAACCATTAAACCGTTATATACTACTTAATATTTAATAAATCTAATTTTTATTTCTATTTATCCTAATTTTAAATATTTATTTTAATTATTTATTAGTTTATTTTTATAGAAATATTTATTACAAATTAAATTATTAGAGCAACATATATATTTTGATTAATTTATTTTTAATGAAAAAAAATATATGCTTATAAAAGAAGTAAAAATTTAAAATTTAAATATAATTATCCAGTAATATATTTTATTTTAATTTTGAATCAATTTGGGTTTTGTAAATATCTTTTAATTAATATCAATCTTTTTATTAATTGTTTATTAATTTAAATTTTGATCATTATTATATTATCTATCAATAAAATTGTTTATATTGAATTTATATGAAATATAATTATTAATATTATTATAACTAATTATTGTATTCACTTTTCAAAAAATTTTAAATATTATTATATTTTCAAAGGTAATAATCTATGAAAATGAGAAAAAATTACAATTTTTTTTTGTTATTTTATTGTTTAAATAAAACCTATAAACCACTAAATGCCTAAAAATATAAATTGCTAAACTTCTTAACAAACAAAACCTATAAATACTTAAACTATTAAACAGGTGTACATTAATAAAAAATCATAAATCTCAATTTAATTTTTATTAAGTATAATTTTAAATTTTTATTTTAATTATTTATCAGGTTATTTTTATAGAAAAATTAATTACAAAATAAATTATTAGTTAGACAGATCTAATTTAAATAATTTATTTTTCATCAAAAAAAATATATATCCTTATAAAAAGAGGCAAAATTTTAAAAACAAAAATTTATTATTTAGTAATATATTTTAGTTTTATTTCGAATCATTTTAAATTATACAATTATATTTTAATTTATTTCATTCTTATTAAAAATAGTTTTTTAATTTTTTATTGATCATTATTATAATATCTATTAATATAATTATTTATATTGAGTTTACATTATATATAATTATTAAGATTATTATTACTTAATATTATATTCACATTTAAAAAAAATTAAAAATTATTATAATATCAAAGATTATAGCCTTTAAAAATTAAAAAAAATAAAAAAATTAAATTTTTTATTTTTTCATTCTTTAAATAAAAACTATAAATCACTTAAGGCCTAAACACTTAAACACTAAACCCTAAAACACCTAAATACTTAAACCATTAAACTAGTATATCCAGAATAATAAATAATAAATCTCTATTTTATTTGTATTCATTATAATTTTAAATATTCATTTATTTATTTATTAGTTTATTTTATAGAATTATAAATTAAAAATAAATTATGAGGAAGACAAATATAATTTAAATAATTTACTCTTAATAACAAAAAATATAAACTTATAAAAAGAAGCAAAACATCAAAGAAAGTATTATTTTGTAATATATTTTACTTTGATTATGAATAAATTTAAGTTTTGCAAATATATTTAAAATAATATCTATTTTATTAATAATAGTTTATTAATTTATTTTTTGATCATTAATATAATATATTTCAATATAATTGTTTATAATAAATTTACATGATTTATAATTTTTAAGATTATCATAACTAAATATAGTATTCACATTTAAAAAAAATTTAAAAATTGTTATAGTTTCAAAGATTATATTAAATTTTTTGTTATTTTATTTTTTAAATAAAACATATAAACCACTAAATGTTAGGGGTACTCATGCGACGGGATGGGATGGGGATTACAAATCTCCAGTCCCTTCCCATATTTCGGAGATCTTTTTTTGAAGATCCAGTTTCGTTTCATAGGTTGAAAATATCGAGATGGGACTAGATGGAGATCATAGATTTTTGTTAGGAGAAAATGGTTCCGGGACGGAATGGAATTCAGAAATTTTTTTCAATTTATTTTCTTCAAACCGGCCAAGTTAGTTCATGTCATAACCTTTTGTTGTATCATTTATCATTCCTTAGTTATGTATCTTTCAAATTCAAATTGGGCCAATTTTGTTTTGTCAAATAGGCTGAATACTGCAAACGAGTTCCATTACCTTGTCAAAACCTTTGATGTGTAGAAAAGGATAGAAATGTTAAATAGAATGGGACTGAGTTGTGTGCTTGATTTGGTTCTTTGTTTTTTCATAAGTTAGCTTTGTTCAGCCGAGTGAAAGTTAACCATAATAGAAATACTACATTTTTTAAACAATTACTTAAAATATTAAGGAATAGCTAAAGATGACCACAAACATTGGTAGCAGCAATTACTACTTAAGTAATTGCTAAAATTAGGCAGCTTAATATGACAAAAAAATACAACTAATAACAACCATGATAATAATCATTTCAAATGTATGTCCTGGAACAACAATGAAAATCTAAACCCAATTAATTATCTCATCTACAACTTCTCCCTTTTCTTCTTCCACTGTAGAAGGACAACCAAAGATGAAAATGTGTTAATCATGTAGACATAAATTTCTAAGATGAGAGAGTAATAAAAAAACAAAATATAACCTTATAAAATTTAATACACCCATTCCAAATTTAGTTGGCCAAATATAGTTGGAAGAATATTTGGATCTTGAGACCCCTCTGAAAATTGTAATTGAACAATATTTTTATTAAATTGAATGAATAAAATAAGTAAAACTGAAATTAAAATTTACAAGATTTGTATTCTAACCTGATTCATTATCATCAAGGTCTTGAACTAATTCTTCAATTTCAATAGGTTTGTTTGAGCTTCTCAACCAATCTTGTAGACATATGAGAACTTCAGTTGTAATAGGTGTTAAAGAACTCCTAAATTTCTTTAAAGTTCTTCCCCCATTGCTAAATGTAGATTCCTAGGCCACATTAGATGCTTGGATAGCAAATACATCCCTTGCTAGATTTACCAAAGAAGGATACCTAACATCATTTACCTTCCACCAGTTTAGAAGATGAAAATCAATTCTATTTTTTTCAAGTTTGTCCTCCAAGTACCTATCCAACTCTTCCAAAGATGCAACTTCTTGTTCATTCTCCAATTCAACTAAAAAATCATCAACACAAGTATCACTAACATCAAAGAAATCATCATTTTTCTTCAACATAGTAGAAGAGAAATCATATTATTTTGATTCATCTTCATTTAAATCTTTATAATCATCCATCATCTCATTTAGAGCAATTATAACCTTTTTCACCAAATTTTTAAGCAATTCCCATCCATAATGCTAAGTGTACTTAACCTTGAGATATTTGAGCTTATATCTAGGATCCAACACTACTGCTACAAAAAGCATAATATTTGTTAACTGAAAAGAACCCCAATATTTGTTGAATTTATGCATCATTTTAATACTCATTTCACACATCATTGTATCTCTACTATTTTCACAAAGCTCAATTTTTTTTTTCAAAATTCAAATAATCTCAAGAAAATAAATACGATAGGTAGAATATTATGAGCCATAAAATTTACAAGTTACCTCATAAAAAGTTTTCAAGAAACAAGCCAAAATTTTGGCGTTTGTTCAGTCTCTCTCAGTTGGAACGTTTGAACCAAACTCCTTCAAAAACCTTTTGTCTTTGTCCTCCAACTTATCAAATTCTTTTTCATATTTTATATCAGTTAGTATCATCAAATAAGTTGAATTTCATCTTGTAGGACAATCTAATTTCAATGAAGATCTATATGTCAAGTTTGCTTCTTCAACACATAACTTAAACATATCTAATATTTTAGGACTGCTCCTCACATATTTCACCACACCTCAAATATTTTGAAAAGCACCCTCAACTACTACAATGCCATCTCTGATAATTAAGTTTAGGATATGAGCACAACATCTCATATGAAAATGCTCGCCTCTCAAAGGTAAAACACTTTTCTTCACAAGCCTTTTTTTTAATTGCTCAAGAGTAACATCATTATTTGATGCATTGTCAACAGTAATGAACATAACTTTCTCAAACCCCATTCATTCATGCAAAACTCAATAGCATTTCTAATATTTACTCCAGAATGACTTTTAATTACACAAAATTTTAAAAGCCTTTTATGCATATTCCATTGAGAATCAATGAAATGAACAGTCAAACATATATAGAACAAATTTTGAATGCTAGTCCAAGTGTCGGTAGTCAATGAAACTCTACTGCAATGAGATGATATGCTATCAAATAATTTATTCTTTTCCTTCACAAATAAAAAAAAACAATCCCTAAATATAGAGTGCCGAGATGGAATTTTAAATTGAGGCACACTAACTTCACAAAACTCCTTGAACTCATCCCTCTCAACAAAACAAAAAGGCAATTCATCTTTTATGATCATTTTTACAAAAGCCACCCTAACTAGTTGTTGATCAAATTGCCAACAAGTTAATTTGTTATCCTCTGAACTAGTACCTTTAGTGAAACTCAACAAAGATTGTGACTTGTCTTTACCTTTGTTATCTTTTATTAATTCTTTTTTGAGTGGAAATTTCCTACAAGTATTTTTCAAGTATTTCCCTAAACCTGAAGTACCTTGATCACTTTTTGCCAAGTATTCTTTCCTACACCATATACAAGCTACCCTACTAGTTTCATTTCCCTATGAATCAACAAATATCTCATAAGTTTCCCAAACAGCAGTACTTTGATCATTTGAGATGTGATCATCTTTAATTTATTATATTTTTGGTTTACCACTAGATTGTGCCATCTGCATTGCCATTAAATAATATGATATGTTAAGCATGAATACATATAAATATTTCAAACATGCAAGCTCTACAAAACTGACTGTAACAAATTCAGCTCTCTCATTCGGCCCAACCACCACACCACAACCAATACTCAACAAAACTGACATAGACACATAATAATAATAATTAATCACTCAATTCTCATCAGATAAACAAACCAAAAGGATGGTGGCATCTGAGACACGGTGGAGACAACTAGAAGTGTGACGGACAAGAGCTGGACCTAATTAAACATGGATGGAACAGTGTGAGGTGGACTGGAAATCGTCGGAACAGCAATAGGTGCGTCGGATTTGGATGGGCAGTAGCGGAATCTGTGGCATCTTCATGTTATATATATATATATATATTCCTGGTTCTAGTATAGGTTTTTTAGGATGGGACGGTTCTCGGGATGGATATTGCTTAAGATCCGAAACTATTTCAAAAGAAAAAATACGTGACAGAATGGGATGAGAAAAGTCAAAGTCAACGGATTTTCTCGGTCTCGATTCTTTCAGCACAAGACTTAGGGTCGGGTCGCGAATCTCCGAGTCCCGTGAGCACCCCTACTAAATGCATATAAAGTTTAATCAGTAAACTCCTAAACCCTGTAATGCCTAAATACATAAACCATTAAACCGCTAAATACAACTTAAGAATTAATAAATCCAATTTTTATTGCTATTTATTATATTTTTAAATATTCATTTTAATTATTTATTCGTGTATTTATTTAGAAATATTTATTACAAAATAAATTATGAGTGGGACAAATATAATTTAAATAATATATTATTAATCTAATAAAAATATATGGTTATAAAAGAAGTATAAATTTAAAAATTAAAAATTATTATCAAGTAATATAAGTTACTTTAATTAATATATATCTTAATATTAATAGTTTATAAATTTAATTTTTGATCATCATTATAATATCTAGTAATAAAATTATTTATATTAAATTTATATGATATATAATTATTAATATTATTATCACAAAATATTGTATTAAAATTTCAAAAAATTTTAAATATTATTATATTTTAAAATGTTATAACATATGAAAATGATAAAAAATTATGGAAATTTTTTTTGTTATTTTATTTATTTAAATAAAACCTATAAACCATTAAAAGCCTAAAAACATAAATTGCTAAACTCCTAACGACAAAACCATTAAAAACTTAAATCATTAAATTGATATACCTTAATAATAAATAATAAATCTCATTTAAATTTTTATTCAGTATAATTTTAAATTTTTATTTTATTTATTTATCAATTTATTTTATAGAAATATTAATTACAAAATAAATTATTAGTGAGATAGATCTATTTTAAATTATACCGGTATCCCTAAATAATATATAATAAATCTAATTTTTTTTTCATTATAATTTTAAATAATCATTTTAATTATTTATTTGTTTATTTATATATAAATATTAATTGCAAAATAAATTGAGTTGGACAAATATAATTTATATAATTTTTTTTTCATCAAAAAATGATTGATAAAATTTTTAAAAAAAAAATTTTAAAACAAAAATTTATTTTATAGTAATATATTTTGCTTTTTTTCTGAATCATTTTAGGTTTTGTAATTATATTTTAATTGATATCTATCTTATTAATAATAGATTATTAATTTATTTTTTGATCATTATTAGAATATTTATCAATAAAATTGTTTATATTGAATTTATATGATATATAAATATACTACTTAATAATTAAAAAATTTAATTTTTATTTCTATTTATTATAATTTTAAATATTCATTTTAATTATTTGTTAGTTTATTTTGATAGAAATATTTATTACAAATTAAATTTTGAGTGTGACATATATATATTAATTAATTTATCTTTAATCATAAAAATTTAAAAATTAAAAATTATTATCCAAAAATATATTTTACTTTAATTTTTAATCAATTTGGGTTTAGTAAATATTTTTTAATTAATATTAATCTTTTTATAAATAGTTAATTAATTTAAATTTTGATCATTATTATATTATTTATCAATAAAATTGATTATATTTGAATTTATATGATATATAATTATTAATATTATTATAACTAAATATTGTATTCACATTTCAAAAAATTTTAAATATTATTATATTTTCAAAGGTTATAACCTATGAAAATGAGAAAAAATTACATTTTTTTATATTTTTATTGTTTAAATAAAACCTATAAGCCACTAAATTCCTAAAAACATAAATTGCTAAACTTCTAAACGAAAAAACCTCTAAATACTTAAACCATTAAATAGGTGTACATTAAAAAAAATATTATATTCTCAATTTAATTTTTATTAAGTATAATTTTAAATTTTTATTTTAATTATTTATATGTTTATTTTTATATAAATATTAATTACAAAATAAATTATTAGTGAGATAGATCTAATTTAAATAATTTATTTTTCATCAAAAAAAATATATATCCTTATAAAAAGAGGCAAAATTTTAAAACAAAAATTTATTATTTAGTAATATATTTTATTTTTATTTTGAATCATTTTATATTTTACAATTATATTTTAATTTATATCATTGTTATTAATAATAGTTTATTAATTATTTATTGATCATTATTATAATATCTATTAATAAAATTATTTAAATTGAGTTTACATTATATATAATTATTAAGATTATTATTACCGAATATTATATACACATTTAAAAAATTTAAAAATTATTATATTTTCAAAGGTTATAACCTTCATAAATTAATAAAAATCAAAAAATTAAATTTTTTATTTTTTATTTCTATAAATAAAAACTATAAATCACTTAACTCATAAACACATAAATCACTAAACCCCAAAATGCCTAAATACTTAAATCATTAAACTAGTATATCCTGAATAATAAATAATAAATCTCAATTTTATTTGTATTCGTTATAATTTAAACCATTTACTTTTAATAACAAAAAATATAAACATATAAAAAGACGCAAAACATCAAAGAAAGTATTATTTTGTAATATATATTATTTTAATTTTGAATAAATTTATGTTTTGCAAATATATTTAAAATAATATCTATCTTATTAATATTAGTTTATTAATTTGTTTTTAGATCTTTAATATAAAATATTTCAATATATTTGTTTATATTTAATTTACATGATATATAATTATTAAAATCATCATATCTAAATATAGTATTCACATATAGAAAAAATTTAAAAATTGTTATATTTTCAAAGTTTATAACCTTCAAAAATGAGAAAAAAAACAAAAATAAATTTTTTGTTATATCATTGTTTAAATAAAACTTATAAACCATTAAATGCCTAAATACATAAAGATCTAAACTCTTAAACCCTGAAGACTCTAAATACTTAAACCTTTAAACTCGTAAACCTTAAATATAATTTAAATAATTTATAGAAATATTAATTACAAAATAAATTATGAGTGATACAGATATAATTAAAATAATATATTTTTCATAAAAAAAAATATAAGCTCATAAAATGATACAAAAACTATAAAAAATATTATTTAGTAATAAATTTTACTTTGATTTTGAATCATTTTAGGTTTTTAATTATATTTTAATTTATATCTATCATATTAATAATAGTTTCTTAATTTATTTTTTGATAATTGATATAATATATATCAATAAAATTGTTTATATTTAGTTGATATTATATATAGTTATAATAATTATTATTACTAAATATTGTATAAATATTTTTAAAAAATTTTAAAATTATTATATTTTCAAATGTAACCATTGAAAATTTGAAAAAATATCAAAAATATTTTTTTTATTTCATTAATTAAATAAAACCTATAAACCACTAAATGCTGAAAAACATAAATTGCTAAACTCCTAAATGATGAAACCTTTAAATACTTAAACCATTAAATTGGTATATATTAATAATAAATCATAAATCTCAATTTAATTTTTATTATGTATAATTTTAAATTTTTATTTTAATTATTTATCAGTTTATTTATATAGAAATATTAATTACAAAAAAAATTATTAGTGAGACAGATATAATTTAAATTAAACCAGTATACTCTAATTAATAAATAATAAATCTCATTTTTTTTTCATTATAATTTTAAATATTCATTTTAATAATTTATGTGTTTATTTTTAAATAAATATTAATTACAAAATAAAGTATAAGTTAAACAAATATAATTTATATAAATTATTTTTAAACAAAAAAATATAGATAAACTAATTAAAAGAAGAAAAAACTAAAAACAAAAAATTATTATATAGTAATATATTTTGCTTTGTTACTGAATCATTTTAGATTTTATAATTATCTTTTAATTGATATCTAACTTATTAATAATATATTATTTAATTATTTTTTTATCATTATTATAATATTTATCAATAAAAATGTTTATATTGAATTTATATGATATATATAATTAATAATTATTATAACTAAATATTATATTCACTTTTGAAAAAAATTTTAAAATTATTATATTTTCAAAGATTATAATCTTTTAACATGTAAAAAAAACAAAAAATATATATATTTTTTGTTATTTTATTGTTTAAATAAACCCTGTAAACCACTAAATGCCTAAATACTTAAATCACTAAACTACAAAATCCTGGTACCTCTATTTAGATAATTTTATAAATTCGTATACCTTAAATAATAATTAATAAATCTCATTTTTATTTGTTTTCATTATTCTTCATCAAAAAATAGATAAGCTAATAAAAAGAATAAAAATTTTAAAACAAATAATTATTATCAAGTAATATATTTTGCTTTGCTTTTGAATCATTTTAGGTTTTGATACTATATTTTAAGTAATATCAATGTTATTCATAATAGAATTTTAATTTATTTTTTGATAATTATTAGAATATCTATCAATAAAATTGTTTATATTCAATTTATATTATATATAATTATTATGATTCTTATAAATAAAAATTAATTTACTTTTTGAAAAAAATTTAAAAATTATTATATTTTCAAAGGTTATAACGTTTGAAAATATCAAAAAATAATAAAAATAATTTTTTTATTTTATTTTTTAAATAAAACCTATAAACCACTAATAGCCTAAAAACATAATTTGATAAACTTTTAAATGACAAAACCTCAAAATACATATTCCATTAAACTGGTATAAATTAATTATAAATCATAAATCTTATTTTAATTTTTATTCAGTATAATTTAAAATTTTTATTTTAAATATTTTTTAGTTTATTTTTATAGAAATATTAATTACAAAATAAATTATTAGTGAGACAGGTCTAATTTAAATTAAATCGGTATCCCTAAATAATAAATAATAAATCTCATTTTTATTTAATTATAATTTTAAATATTCATTTTAAATATTTATTTGTTGATTTATATATAAATATTAATTACGAAATAAATTGAGTTAGACAAATATAATTTATATAAATTGTTTTTCATCAAAAAATTATAGATAAACTTTTTAAAAGAAAAAAAAATTTCAAAGCAAAAAATTAATATATAGTAATATATTTTGTTTTACTTCTGAATCATTTTAGGTTTTGTAATTATATATTAATAGATATCTATCTTATTAATAATAGATTATTAATTTATTTTTTGATCATTTGAATATTTATCAATAAAATTTTATATATTAAATTTATATGATATATAAATATAATGATTATTATAACTAAAGATTATATTCACTTTTTAAAAAAATTTAAAAATTTTTATATTTTGAAAGTTTATAACTTTTGAAAATATCTAAAAATAATAAAAATATATTTTTTGTTATTTTATTTTTTAAATAAAACCTATAAATCACTAAAATCCTAAAAACATAAATTTCTAAACTCCTAAACGACAAAACCTCTAAATACTTAAACCATTAAACTGGTATACATTAATAATAAATAATAAATCTCTTATTAATTTTTATTTAGAATAATTTTAAATTTTTAATTTAATTATTTATCAGTTTATTTTTATAGAAATATTAATTACAAAATAAATTATTAGTGAGATAGATCTAATTTAAATTAGACTGCTATACCCAATATAATAAAGATAAAATCACAATATTATTTTTTTTTATTATAATTATAAATATTCATTTTAATTATTTATTTATTTATTTTTATATAAATATTAAATAAAAAATAAATTAAGTGTTTGACAAATATAATTTATATAAATTAATTTTAATAAAAAAAATATGGATAAACTCTTTAAAAGAAAAAAAAATTTCAAAACAACAAATTATTATATAGTAATATATCTTGATTTCTTCTGAATCATTTTAGGTTTTTTTATTATATTTTAATTGATATATATCTTATTAATAATAGATTATTAATTTATTTTTTGATCATTATTAGAATATTTATTAATAAAATTGTTTATAGTGAATTTATATGATATATAAATTTAATGATTATTATAACTAAATATTGAACTCAATTTTGAAAAAAATTTAAAAATTATTATATTTACAAAGGTTAAATAACCTTTGAAAATATCAAAAAATAATAAAAATAAATATTTTGTTATTTTAATTTTTAAATAAAACCTATAAACAACTAAATGCATACACCATTAAATTAGTAAACTCCTAAGGCTCGTAATGCCTAAATACATAAACCATTAAACCACTATATGCTACTAAATAATTAAGAAATCTAATTTTATTTCAATTTATTATTATTTTAAATATTCATTTTAATTATTTAAAAGTTTATTTTTTATAGAAATATTTATTACAAAATAAAATATGAGTGCGATAAATATAATTTAAATAATTTATTTTTAATCAAAAAAAATATATACGCTTATAAAACAAGTAAAAATTTAAAAATTAAAAATTATTATCCAGTAATATATTTTACTTTAATTTTGAATCAATTTGGGTTTTGTAAATATTTTTTAACTCATATAAATCTTATTATTAATAGTTTATTATTTAATTTTTGATCATTATTATAATATCTATCAATAAAATTGTTTATATTGAATTTATATGATATATAATTATTAAAATTATTATAACAAATTTTGTATTCACATTTCAAAAAATTTTTAATATTATTATATTTTCAAAGGTTATAACCTATGATAATTAGAAAAAATTACAATTTTTTTTTGTTATTTTATTGTTTAAATAAAACCTATAAACCATAAATGCCTAAAAATATAAATCGCTAAACTCCTAAATGACAAAACTTCTAAATACTCAAACTATTAAATTGGTATACATTAATAATAAATCATAAATCTAATTTTAATTTTTATTAAGTATAATTTTAAATTTTTATTTTAATTATTTATCACTTTATTTTTATAGAAATATTAATTACAAAATAAATTATTAGTGAGATAAATCTATTTTAAATAATGTATTCTTTATCAAAAAAAATATATATGCTGATAAAAAGACGCAAAATTTTAAAAACAAAAATTTATTATTTTGTAATATATTTTATTTTGATTTTAAATCATTTTAATTTTTGTAATAATATTATAATTTATATAATTCTTATTAATAATAGTTTATTAATTTTTTATTGATCATTATTATAATATCTATTAATAAAATTATTTATATTTAGTTTACATTATATATAATTATTAAGATTATTATAACTAAATATTATATTCACATTTAAAAATTTAAAAAATATTATATTTTCAAAGGTTATAACCTTCAAAAATAAAAAAAAATATAATTTTTTTTTCATTCTTAAATAAAAACTATAAATCACTGTAGTCCTAAACACTTAAATAACTAAACCACAAAACACCTAAATACTTAAACCATTATACTAGTATATCCCTAATAATAAATAATACATCTAAATTTTATTTGTATTAATTATAATTTTAAATATTCATTTTAATTATTTATTAGTTTATTTTTATAGAACTATAAATTAAAAATAAATTATGAGGAAGAAAAATATAATTTAAATAATTTACTTTTAATAACAAAAAATATAAACTTATAAAAACAAGCAATACATCCAAAAAATTATTATTAAGTATTATATTTTACTTTGATTTTGAATAAATTTATGTTTTGCAAATATATTTTAAAAAATATCTATCTTATTAATATAAATTTATTAATATATTTTTTGATCATTAATATAATATATATCAATATAATTGTTTATATTGAATTAACATGATATATAATTATCAAGATTATCATAACTAAATATAGTATTCACATATAAAAAAAATTTAAAAATTATTATATTTTCAAATGTTATAACCTTCAAAAATAAGAAACAATATCAAAAAAAAATTTTTGTTATTTCATTGTTTAAATAAAACTTATAAACCATTAAATTCCTAAATACATAAATCTCTAAACTCCTAACCCCTTAAGCCCCTAAATACCTAAACCTCTAAACACGTAAACCTTAAATATAATTTAAATAATTTATAGAAATATTAATTACAAATAAATTATGAGTTACAAATATAATTTAAATAATATATTTTTCATCAAAAAAAATATATAAGCTTATAAAATGTTGCAAAAACTAAAAAAAAAATTATTATTTATAATAAATTCTACTTTGATTTTGAATCATTTTAGGTTTTTAATTATATTTTAATTTATATCTATCATATTTATAATTGTTTATTAATTTATTAGTTAATAATTGATATAATATATATCAATAAAATTGTTTATATTTATTCTATATTATATATAGTTATAATAATTATTATTACTAAATATTGTATTCACATTTTTAAAAAAATTTTAAAATTATTATATTTTGAAATGTTATGACATTTGAAAATTTGAAAAAATATCAAAAATAAATTTTTTGTTACTTCATTGTTTAAATAAAAGCTATAAACCAATAAATTCCTTAATACTAAAATCAATAACTTCTAAATCTCGAAAACCCTAAATCGATAAATATTTTTTATATAGGTATATCCTAAATAATAAATAATAAATCTCATTTTTATTTTTTTCATTATAATTTTAATTATTAATTTTATTTATTTATTTGTTTATTTTAATATAAATATTACTTACAAAATAAATTATAAGTTAGAAAAATATAATTTATATAAATTATTTTTCAACAAAAAAATATATATAAACATATTAAAAGAAGAAAAAAATTAAAAACAAAAAATTATTATATAGTAATATATTTTACTTTGTTTCTGAATCATTTTAGGTTTTGTAATTATATTTTAATTGATATCTAACTAATTAATAAAAGATTATTAATTTATTTTTTGATCATTATCAGAATATTTATCAATAAAAAATATTTATATTTTATTTATATGATATATAAATTTAATAATTATTATAACTAAATATTTTATTCACTTTTGAAAAAAGTTTTAAAATTATTATATTTTCAAAGATTATAACCTTTGAACATGTGAAAATCACTAAATCACTAAACTACAAAATCCCGGTACCCCTATATAGATAATCCGTTAAACCAGTATACCCTAAATAATAATTAATAAATCTCATTTTTATTTGTTTCATTATAATTTAAAAAATTTATTTTGATTCTTTAGTTATATATATATATATATATATTAATTATAAAATAAATTATAAGTTAAAAAATATAATTTATAAAAATTATTTTTCATCAAAAAATAGAAAAGCTTATAAAAAGAATAAAAGTTTAAAAACAAATAATTATTATAAAGTAATATATTTTGCTTTGCTTTTGAATCATTTTAGGTTTTGATATTATATTTTAAGTATTATCAATCTTATTCATAATAGATTTTTAATTTATTTTTTGATAATTATCAGAATATCTATCAATAAAATTGTTTATTTTGAATTTATATGATATATAATTATTATGATTATTATAAA
This sequence comes from Sapria himalayana, assembly GCA_029783825.1. Lineage (NCBI taxonomy): Eukaryota > Viridiplantae > Streptophyta > Magnoliopsida > Malpighiales > Rafflesiaceae > Sapria > Sapria himalayana. Next base: position 24,567 of record JAREIK010002713.1, read on the forward strand.
TAAATATTTAATCATTTTTGAAAAAAATTTAAAAATTATTATATTTTCAAAGGTTATAATCTTTGAAAATAATAAAAAATAATAAAAATAATTATTAAGTAGACATATTATCAATTTCTTTATAATCATCCATCATCTCATTTAAAGCATTTACAACATTTTTAGCCAATACCTCTCCATAATGCTAAGTATACTTAACTTTGACATATTTGAGCTTATATCTAGGATCCAACACTACTGCTACAAAAAGAATAATATTTGATGACTGAAGAGAACCCCAATTTTTGTTGAATTTATACGTCATTTTCATCCCCATTTCAGACACCATGGTGTCTCTACTATTTTCACAAAGCTCAATTTTTTTCAAAATTCATATAATCTCAGGAAAATAAACATTAGAGGTAGAATATTATGAGCCAGAAAATTTACAACTTACGTCATGAAAAGTTTTCATGAAACGAGCCAAATTTTGGTGTTTGTTCAGTCTCTCTCTGTTGGAACGTTTGAACCAAACTCCTTCAAAAACCTTTTGTCTTTGTCCTCCAAAGTATCAAATTCTTTAAGATATTTTATAACAGTTTGTAGCATCAAATAAGTTGAATTCCATCTTGTAGGAAAATATAATTGCAATGAAGATCCATATGTCAAGTTTGCTTATTCAACACATAATTTAAAGATATCTAATATTTTAGGACTGATCCGCACATATTTCACCACACCTCTAATTTTTTGAATACCACCCTCAACTACTGCAATACCATCTCTAACAATTAAGTTTAGGATATGAGCACAATATCTCATATGAAAATGCTCGCCTTTCAAAGGTACAACACTTTTCTTCACAAGCCTTTTTTTCAATTGTTCAACTGCAACATCATTATTTGATTCATTGTCAACAGTAATGCACATCAACTTTCTCAAACCCCATTCATTCATGCAAAACTCAATTGCATTTCTAATATTAACTCCAGAATGAATTTTAATTACCCAAAAGATCAAAAGTCTTTTATGCATATTCCTTTGAGAATCAATGAAATGAACTCAATTGCACATCAAATGTAATTTTATTCATATATTACACAAATTTTGAATGCTAGTCCAAGTGTCGGTAGTCAATGAAACTCTACAAAAATTAGATGATATGCTATCAAATAATTTCTTCTTTTCCTTCACAATCAAAGAAAAATAATCCCTCAAGATAGAGTGCATAGATGGAATTTTAAATTGAGGCACACTAACTTCACAAAACTCCTTAAACTCATCCCTCTCAACAAAACAAAAAGGTAATACATCTTTTAAGATCATTTTCACCAAAGCCTCCCTAACTAGTTGTTGATCAAATTGCCAACAAGTTAATTTTTTATCCTCTGAACTAGTACCTTTAGTGAAACTCAACAAAGATTGTGACTTGTATTTACCTTTGTGAGCTTCTATTAATTCTTTTTTGAGTGAAAATTTCCTATAAGTCTTTCTCAAGTATTTACATAAACCCGAAGTACCTTGATCACTTTTTTCCAAGTATTCTTTCCTACACCATATACAAGCTGCCCTACCAGTTTCATTTCCCCCTTAATCAACTAATATCTCATAAGTTACCCAAATAACAGACTTATACTTTTTATGAGCTTGAGGTTCAGATGTACCTTGACTCTCTTTTACAATTGGAATTGAAGAACCTGCCATAACAATAGGAGGGTTCGTGAAAAGATGATGATTGGATTTACCGTTGGATTGTGCCATCTGCATTGCCATTAATTAATATGATATGTTAGGCATAAATACATATAAATATTTCAAACAAGCAAGCTCTACAAAACTAACTGTAACACATTCAGCCCACTCATTCGGCCCAACAACAACACCACAACCAATACTCAACAAAATTGGCTGAGACACATATTAATAATATTTAAACACTCAATTCTCATCAGAAAGACAAACCAAAAGGTTGGTGGCATCTCGGACATGGTGGATGCAACCAGAAGTGCGATGGACAAGGGCTGGACCTGATTGAACATGGCTAGAACCGCATGAGGTGGCCTCAAACTCATTGGAACAACAATAGGTGCATCAGAATTGGATGGGCAATAGATGCGTTCTAAACACCAAAATCCCCTAAATACTTAAACCATTAAACCTATATAACCTAAATAATAAATAATAAATCTCATTTTTATTTGTATTTTTTATAATTTTAAATATTCTTTTTAATTATAAATTAGTTTATTTTATAGAATTATAAATTAAAAATTAATTATGAGGAAGACAAATATAATTTAAATAATTTACTTTTAATAACAAAAAATATTAACTTATAAAAAGAAGCAAAACATCAAAGAAAGTATTATTTTGTAATATATTTTACTTTGATTTTGAATAAATTTATGTTTTGACAATATATTTAAAATAATATCTATCTTATTAATAATAGTTTATTAATTTATTTTTTAATATTAATATAATATATTTCAATATAATTGTTTATATTGAATTTACATGATATATAATTATTAAGATTATCATAACTAACTATAGTATTCATATATAAAAAAAATTAAAAATTGTTATATTTTCAAATTTTATAAACTTCAAAAATGAGAAAAAAAACAAAAATAAATTTTTTGTTATATCATTGTTTAAATAAAACTTATAAACCATTAAATGCCTAAATACATAAATATCTAATCTCCTAAAGCCCGAAGCCCCTAAATACTTAAACCTTTAAACTCGTAAACCTTAAATATAATTTAAATAATTTATAGAAATATTAATTACAAAATAAGTTATGAGTGATACAAATATAATTTAAATAATATATTTTTCATCAAAAAAACATATAAGCTCATAAAATGATGCAAAAACTAAAAAAAAGTATTATAATAGTTAAATAGTAATAATTTTACTTTGATTTGAATCATTTTACAGATTTTTAATTATATTTTAATTTATATCTATCATATTCATAATAGTTTATTAATTATTTTTGATAATTGATATAATTTCTATCAATAAAATTATTATATTTAGTTTATATTATATATAGTTATAATATTTATTATTACTAAATATTGTATTCATATTTTTAACAAATTTTAAAATTATTATATTTTATAATGTTATAACCTTTGAAAATTTGAAAAAATATCAAAAATAAATTTTTTGTTATTTCATTGTTGAATAAAACCTATAAACTATTAAATGCCTAAATACATAAATCAATAACTTTTAAATTTCGAAAACCCTAAATAAATAAATTTTTTAAACATGTATATCCTAAATATTTCTATAAAAAATAAACTAATAAATAATTAAAATGAATATTTAAAATTATAATGAATACAATTAAAATGAGATTTATATTTAATATATGTGGTATACCGTTTAATGGTTTGATTATTTTGGACTTTTTCGTTTAGGAGTTTATCAATTATGTTTTTAGGCATTTAGTGGTTTAGAGGTTTTATTATATAATAAAAATTATAATTTTTTTTAGATTTATTCTGATTTTCAAAGGTTATAACCATTAAAAATAAATTAATATTTAAAATTTTTTGAAATTTGAATATAATATTAACTTATAATAATATTAATAATTATCTATGATATAAATTCAATATAAATAATGTTATCGATATTTATTATAATAAAGATGAAAAATTAAATTATTAAACTATTAATAATATATTAGATATTAATTAAAAAATATTTACAAAAACCAAATTGATTCAAAATTAAAGTAAAATATATTACTGGATAATAATTTTTAATTTTTAAATATTTACTTCTTTTATAAGCGTATATATATTTTTTAATTAAAAATAAATTATTTAAATTATATGTGTCGCACTCATAATTTATTTTGTAATAAAAATTTCTATAAAAATAAACTAATAAATAATTAAAATGAATATTTAAAATAAAAATAAATTGAAATATAAATTCAATTTATTAAGTAGTATATAGCGGTTTAATGGTTTATGTATTTAGGCATTACGGGGTTTAAAAGTTTACTGATATAACTGTGTATGCTTGTAGTGGTGGGTAGATTTTATTTAAAAAATAAAATAACATAAAATGTATTTTTATTATTTTTTCATATTTCCAAAGGTTATAACCTTGAAAATATAATAATTTTTAAATTTATTTCAAAAGTGAATTCAATATTTAGTCATAATAATCATTATATTATATATATATAAATTCAATATAAACAATTTTATTGATAATATTCTAATAATGATCAAAAATAAATTAATAAACAATTATTAATAAGATAGATATCAATTAACATATAATTACAAAATCTAAAATGATTCAGAAGGAGAGCAAAATATATTACTATATATAAATTTTAGTTTTTAAATTTTTTATTCTTTATAAGTTTATCTATATTTTTCGATGAAAAATAATTTATATAAATTTTATTTGTCTAACTCATAATTTATTTTGTAATTAATACTTATATAAAAATAACAAATAAATAATTAAAATGAATATTTAAAATTATAAGAAAAGATAATATTGAGATTTATTATTATTATTGAGGGTTACCAGTTTAAAAGGATTATTATTTATTATATAGGGTTTTAGAGATTTACGAGTTATTGAATCAAGTGTTTAGGCATTTAGTGGTTTATAGGTTATATTTATACAATGAAATATCAAAAAATTATAATTTTTATTATTTTTTGACATTTTTAAAAGGTTATAA
>JAREIK010002713.1:33065-76196 GCA_029783825.1 Sapria himalayana
AAAAATTTAAAAAATAAAATTTTCCAGTAATATATTTTACTTTTAATTTTGAATAAATTTGGTTTTTGTAAATATTTTTTAATTAATATCAATCTTTTTATTAATATTTTATTAATTTAATTTTCATCATTATTATATTATCTATCAATAAAATTATTTATATTGAATTTATATGATTTAATTATAAAAATTATTATAACTAAATATTGTATTCACATTTCAAAAAATTTTAATTATTATTATATTTTCAAAGGTTATAATTATAATTATATTTTAATTATTATATAGATTTTATTGTTTAAATAAAATCTATAAACCACTAAATGCCAAATAACATAAATTTCTAAACTTCTAAATGACAAAACCTATAAATACTTAAACTATTAGACAGGTGTACATCAATAAAAAATCATAAATCTCAATTTAATTTTTATTAAGTATATTGTTAAATTTTTAAATTTATTTATTTATCAGTTTATTTTTATAGAAATATTAAATACAAAATAAATTATTAGTGAGACAGATCTAATTTAAATAATTTATTTTTCATCAAAAAAATATATATATCCTTATAAAAAGAGGCAAAATTTTAAAAACCAAAATTTATTATTTAGTAATATATTTTAATTTTTTTGAACCATTTTAGATTTTGCTATTTTATTTTAATTTATATTATTTTTATTAATAATAGTTATTACATTTTTATTGATCATTATTATAATATCTATTAATAAAATTATTTATATTGAGTTTACATTATATATAATTATTAAGATTATTATTACTGAATATTATATTCACATTTAAAAAATATTAAAAATTATTATAATTTCAAAGGTTATAACCTACAAAAATTAAAAAAAATCAAAAAATTAAATTTTTTATTTTTTCATTCTTTAAATAAAAACTATAAATCACTAAAGGCCTAAACACTTAAATCACTAAACCCCAAAACCCCTAAATACTTAAACCATTAAACTAGTATATCTTGAATAATAAATAATAAATCTCTATTTTATTTGTATTCATTATAATTTTAAATATTCATTTTAATTATTTATTAGTTTATTTTTATAGAATTATAAATTAAAAATTAATTATGAGGAGGACAAATATCATTTAAATAAATTACTTTTAATAACACAAAATATAAACTTATAAAAAGAAGCAAAACATCAAAGAAAGTATTATTTTGTAATATATTTTACTTTGATTTTGAATAAATTTTCGTTTTGCAAATATATTTAAAATAATATCTATCTTATTAATAATAGTTTATTAATTTATTTTTAGATCATTAAAATAATATATTTCAATATATTTTTTTATATTGAATTTACATGATATATAATTATTAAGATTATCATAACTAAATACAGTATTCACATATAAAAAAAATTTTAAAATTGTTATATTTTCAATGTTTATAACCTTCAAAAATGAGAAAAAATAACAAAAATAAATTTTTTGTTATATCATTGTTTAAATAAAACTTATAAACCATTAAATGCCTAAACACATAAATCTCTAAACTCCTAAACCCCGAAGCCCCTAAATAATTAAACCTTTAAACTTGTAAACCTTAAATATAATTTAAATAATATATTGAGATATTAGTTACAAAATAAATTATGCGTGATACAAATATAATTTAAATAATTTATTTTTCATCAAAAAATTATATAAGCTTATAAAAAGAAGAAAAAACAAAAAAACAAAAATTATTATTTAGTAATAAATTTTACATTGTTTATGGATCATTTTACGTTTTTTAATTATATTATAATTTATATCTATAATATTAATAATAGCATATTAATTAATTTTTTATAATTGATATCATATATATCAATAAAATTGTTTATATTTAGTTTATATTATATATAATTATAATGATTATTATTACTAAATATTATATTGACATTTTTTAAAAAATTTAAAATTATCACATTTTCAAAGGTTATAACCTTTGAAAATGTGAAAAAATATCAAAAATATTTTTTTTGTTATTTCATTATTTAAATAAAACCTATAAACCATTAAATGCATAAAAACATAAATCGCTAAACTCCTAAATGACAAAACTTATAAATACTTAAACCATTAAACTGGTAAACATTAATAATAATTCATAAATCTCATTTTAATTTTTATTCAGTATAATTTTAAATTTTTATTTTAATTATTTATCAGTTTATTTTTATAAAAATATTAATTACAAAATAAATTATTAGTGAGATAGATCTAATTTATATTAAAATATTATCCCTAAATAATAAATAATAAATCTCATATTTTTAATTATAATTTTAAATTTTAATTTTAATTTTAATTATTTATTTGTTTATTTATATTTAAATATTAATTATAAAATAAATTGAGCTAGACAAAAATAATTTATATAAATTATTAATCATCAAAAAATTATAGATAAACTTTTTAAAAGAAAAAAAAATTTTAAAACAAAAAATTATTATATAGTAATATATTTTGCTTTGCTTCTGAATCATTTTAGCTTTTGTAAATATATTTTAATTGATATCTATCTTATTAATACTAGATTATTAATTTATTTTTTGATCATTATTAGGATATTTATCAATAAAATTGTTTATATTGAATTTACATGATATATAATTATAAAGATTAATCTAACTAGATATTATATTTACATTTCAAAATAATTTAAAAATTATTATATTTTTAAAGGTTATCATCTTTGAAAATGAGATAAAATCAAAAAAATAATTTTTTTTGTTATTTTATTATTTATATAAAACCTATAAACTAGTAGATGTCGAAATGCTTAAATCATTTAACTCCTAAACCCCAAAACCCCAAAAAACTTAAATGCTTAAACATTTAAACCATCTTTAAAGGTTTAAGGATTTATAAATAATATATAATTATCTATCAATAAATAATAGTTAATTAATTGATTTTTTGATCATTATTATATTTATATTTATATTTAGTTTCTTAATATCTATTAATAAAATTGTTTATTTATAATATACATGATATATAATTATTAAGTTTATTATAACTAAATATTGTATTCATATTTGAAAAAAATTTAAAAATTATTATATTTATAAAGGTTATAACCATCAAAAATGATAAAAAATTTGAAAAATAATTTTTTTGTTAATTCATTATTTAAATAAAACATATAAACTACTAAATGCCGAAACACTTAAATCACTAAACTCCTAAACTCCTAAATACTTAAATCATTAAACCGATAAACCCTAAATAATTAATCATAAATCTCATTTTTATTTGTATTCATTATAATTTTAATATTCATTTTAATTATTTATTAGTTTATTTTTATAGAAATATTAATTGCAAAATAAAAATATGAATGAGACAAATATAAGTTAAATAATTTATCTTCATCAAAAAAATTTATAAGCTTATAAAAAGAATAAAAAATTTAAAAATAAAAAATTATTATTTAGTAATATATTTTACTTTGATTTTGAATCGGTTTAAGTTTTGCAAATATATTTTAAGTAATATCTATCTTATTAATAATAGTTTATTAATCTATTTTATGATCAGTATTATATTATCGATCAATAAAATTATTTATATTGAATTTACAAGATAATTAATTTGTATGATTATTATAATTAAATATTGTATTAATATTTGAAAAAAAATTAAAAATTATCATATTTTCAATGGTTATAACCTTGAAAATGAGAAAAAATCATAAAAATAATTTTTTTTTGTTTTTTAATTATTTAAATAAAACATATAAGCCACAAAATACCTAAATACTTAAATTACTAAACTCTTAAACCCTGATACTGCTGCACCACACACACATAGCGACGAACCACAGTACACACGTGCAAATTTTCTTGTCCATTTTGGTGTAGTATTTAGAGGGGCCAGCAAGTCCTGGAAGTGGACAGAAGTATGGGCGACCAGCTTGTAGAGGGCCCCACTAGCAAGCCGGGATGATAACAATCAGAAAACCGACGAGACCGAGCAAAGTGGTCAGGAGTAAACCCAGGAGTAGCTAGGAGTGGGTCCCACTAGCCCTAATAGGCAGCATAGAGGGTCACCCAACCATTGCCCAACTGGAGTAGCGGGTAATCCATGATTAATTGGAGAGCCGACAAAATCCGAAGCATCACTAACCAGGGCGAGTAAGCAATGGAGTCCAGACCAGCCACACGGGAGCGAATGATTCAAACTTGTAATTTATGTTTGTAGTCATATTTGTATTTTGGACACTGTATGCACCATGTACTTGTAGAGACGGATCAAGACATACTCACACACACAATTTTCTTTGTTCTCTATGTAGCATGCAATGAGGACAACTGAACCCATGAGTATCTCTAAGTGGGGCCCACTATGCATTTTGTAAATACTCATTAGGCGATGCTGCACTTTCTAGAGCAGAAAACCCATCTTTATAGCATTTTGTAATTTTACTTGTATTCTAGCTTAGTTGTATGCGTAGATAATTAGACTATAAGATGCACCTCATCACACATGCACACCGATGAATGCATATTTTTTTTATAATTTTCGGTGCAACATACAACCACTACTTGGAGCTTGAAGAGGAAGCATTCTAACCCATGAGATACTTTTTTGAGGATCATTGGAGCAAATGAATGTGGAATTCAGATGTGTGAATGAATTGACAAAGTGCCGTAGATATGGACTTGTAGATTTATAGGTATTCAGTTTTACATGTATTCGATTGCATAGCAATGACATAGGCAAATGCTTGATGATGCATGTCACACACATGCACAATCTAATATTTGCATAGTTTTAATATGGTGCATCATGCAGGTTCCTCCAAAAGGCTTGGACAAATCCTAATGGAAAGGATGCAGTCTGCATAATTACTCAATGCCAACTCTGAAGTCCGAGAATGCTAGGTGATTTTAGTTGTATTCGTACGCTTGGAATTATTTGGCATTATGTTTTTTATGTATTTTATGCATAGAATCATTAAGGTGCATAGGATTTGGTAAGCTGGCCTAAATTTGTCAGCATTTTAGTCTCTTGTAAGTTGTGTGCCTAAATGATAAATAAAGTGTGTATTTTCCAAAAAAAACAAAAAAAAACCATAAACCCTAAACTTTAAATCATAAACCTTAAACCATAAACTATAACCCCAACCCATAACCCCTAAATCCTAAATCTCATGTTTTGCACTTTATAATGAAATGACTAAGTGTTAAATTTAAATTGAAATTCACAACTTTTAGGAATATCACAGATTTATTTTTTTGTATATATAACACAAAGTCATGACTCAAAGGGTAAGTTATGGATTCAGTCTCTTTCTTGCTTTAGATTATTGTATCATTAGCAATGGTCATGATTGTATATTTTGTCTCTAGAACACAAAATCATATCGATGAGAATATGCCATAACTTGTGTCTCTCTGTTGAACATATTGTTATGGCACTAAGAATGATCATGAATACATATTTAATCACTATAATACTGGGTCACAGTATTGGATATGACCATAGGTTGTGCATTTTATCTTTATATTGCAAAGTCATTGCACTAGTAATGATTGTAACTTTGGACATTCCTCAAGAGCAAAAGTCTTGACCCTAGAAAATGTTAAAACTCGAGTACTACTCTTTATAACTTTCTATGGCTAAAATTCTTGGGATTGAAAATATCACTATGGGTTTTTCCTTTGATTTGTGACCTCAAGTGTCAATAAGAAAGACTAATATTTTGAGCAATGATTAAAACCTTTTAAACATTTGAATATGATTCATTTACACCTTTTTCGGTATTATGATCTTGTATACATAACTCATTTAATATAAAAAGAAAGAAATGATACTTTTCATATCCATGAGAATATAAAAAGGGAGCTTAGACATGCCAATAAAATAAATTTTTTGATTCTTGATTGAAAGAGAGTCTTACTTCTTGCCCTGCTAAAACTGCCCTGGGGCTAGTTTGTTATAATAAGCTACAAGGTGGTTATTTTTTGAGAGGTGAACTATGTTTTAAAAAAATTGCTTTGAGTGTGTGCATGAGAGATATTTTAGAAGAAATTACAATAATCAATATAAATAGTATCCTCAACAATTGGGTATTTCAACACATAGGGGTACAACTTTGGTTTAGTCTGTTAGCGTACATGAGTCAAATTACCTTTGATAGCCCAGTGATTCAACACCAAATATGATGAGACATAATAGAGATAAAGTAAAAGCTCCTATTATTTTGGTTAGAGCTTTAGCAATCATTCTAGAGTTGAGAGGACCAAAATAAATTATTTTAATTATTGAGTATAATTTTAATTTTTATTTTAATTATTTATCAGTTTATTTTTATAGAAATATTAATTACAAAATAAATTATTAGTGAGATGGATCTAATTTAAATTAAACCGGTATATCATAAATAATAAAGAATAAATCTCATTTTTTTAAATTTTAATTTTAAATATTCAAATTTAATTATTTATTTGTTTATTTTTATATAAATATTAATTACAAGATAAATTATGAGTTACACAAATATAATTTATATAAATTATATTTCATCAAAAAATTATAGATAAACTTTTTAAAAGAAAAAAAAATTTCAAAACAAAGAATTATTGTATAGTAATATATTTCACTTTACTTCTGAATCATTATAGGTTTTGTAATTATATTATAATTGATATCTATCTTTTTAATAATATATTATTAAGTTATTTTTTCATCATTATTATAATATTTATCAATAAAAATGTTTATATTGAATTTATATGATATATAAATATAATAATTAGTATAACTAAATATTGTATTCACTTTTGAAAAAAATTTTTAAATTATTATATTTTCAAAGGTTATAAACTTTGAAAATGTGAAAAAATAAGAAAAAATAAATTTTTTCTTATTTCATTTTTTAAATAAAAACTATAGATCATTAAATGCTTACTTACTTAAATTAGTATGCTCATAAATCCCGAAATCCCTAAATACATAATCCTTTTAACAGCTATATACTACTTAATAAATAATAAATCTCATTTTTATTTCTATTTATTATAATTTTAAATATTAATTTTAAACATTTATAGTTTAATTTTTTAGAAAAAATTATTACAAAATAAATTTTGATTGAGACAAATATTATTTAAATATTTTATTTTAATAAAAAAAATTATAAGCTTATAAAAAGAAGGACAATTTTAAAAATTAATAAGAATTATTTTGTAATATATTTTCATTTGATTTTGAATCATTTTGTGTTATTTATATATATTTTTATTAATATTAATATTAATAATAATAGTTTATTAATTTAATTTTTGATTATTATTATAATATTTATCATTAAAATTATTTTTATTGAATTTATATGATATATAATTAGTAAGATTAATATAATTATACATGGTATTAACATTTCAAAAAATTTTAAAAATTATTTTATTTCAAAAAAATCAAAAATAGAATTTAAAATTTTTATTATATAAATAAAACTTATAAACCACTATATAATCAAACCATTAAATCAGCATACCATATATAATAAATCATAAATCTCATTTTAATTTGTATTTATTATAATTTTAAATATTCATTTTAATTATTTATTAGTTTATTTTTTATTGAAATATCAATCAAAAAATAAATAAGGAGTGAGACAAATATAATTATAATAATTTATTTTTAATCAAAAAAAAAGTTTATATAAAGAAGTAAAAATTTAAAAAGTAAAAATTATTATTTTGTAATATATTTTAATTTGATTTTGAATCATTATATATAGGTTTTGAAATTATATTTTAATTTCGATCAATCTTATTAATAATAGTTTATTAATTTATTATTTGATCATTTTTATAATATCGAACAATAAAATTACTTATATTCAATTAAAATGTATTATAATTATTAAGTTATAATAACTAAATATTATATTTACATTTGAAAAAAATTTAAAAATTATTATATTTTCAAAGGTTATAACCTTCAAAAATGATAAAAAATCACAAAAATTATTTTTTTTATTTAATTATTTAAATAAAACTTATAAACAACTAAATGACTAAACAATTAAATCAATAGACTCCTAAACCCGAAAACCCCCTAAATACTTAAACAATTAAACCTATATAACCTAAATAATAAATAATAAATAATAAATCTCATTTTTATATGTATTCATTATAATTTTAAATATTCATTTTAAATAATTTTTTAGTTTATTTTTATACAAATATTAATTACAAAATAAATAATGAGTGAGACAGATATAATTTAAATAAATTATTTTTTATGAAAAAAAAATAAGCTTATAAAAATAAACAAAATTTCAAAAATTTAAAATTTTTTAGTAATATAATTTACTTTGATTTTGAATTAATTTAGGTTCTGCAAATATATTTTAATTAATATCTATCTTATTAATAATAGTTTATTAATTTATTTTTTGATCATTATTATAATATATATTAATACATTTATATATATTGAATCTACAACAAATATAATTATTAAGATTATTATAACTAAGTATTGTATTAATATTTTAGAACTATCAAAAAATTATTATATTTTTAAAGGTTATAACCATTTAAAATCACGAAAATTCATAAAAATAAATTTTTTGTTATTTCATTGATTAAATAAAACCTATAAACAAGAAAATGTGTAAACATATAAATCAATAAACTCCTTAACCCCAAAACCACAACAAACTTAAATAATTAAATAGTTATACCCTAAATAATAAATCATAAATCTCATTTTTTTTGTAATCATTATAATTATAAATATACATTTTAATTATTTATTAGTTTAATTTTATAGAAATATAAATTTAAAAATAAATTATTAGTGAGACAAATATAATTTAAATAATTTATTTTTCATCAAAAAATATATAGGCTTATAAATGGATACAAAAATTTAAAAATTTAAAAATTTAAAAATTTAAAATTAATATTTAGTAAAATATTTCACTTTGATTTTGAGTCATTTTAGGTTTTGTAAATATATTTTACACAATATTTATCTTATTAATAATTGGTTATTACTTTTTTGTGATCATTATTATAATAAATATCAATAAAATAGTTAATATTGAATTTATATAATATACAATTATTATGATTATTACAACTTCATATTGTTTTGACTTTTCAAAAAAAAAATTTAAAAATTATTATATTTTCAAAGGTTATAATCTTCAAAAATGAAAAAAAATAACAAAAATAAATTTTTTGTTATTTTATTTTTTATATAAAACCTATAAACCACTAAATGACTAAATACTAAAATGACTAAACTCCTAAACCCCGAAGCCCATAAATAGTTAAAACATTAAATTAGCATAATCTAAATAATAAATCATAAATCTCGGTTTTATGAGTATTCATTATAATTTTAAATATTCATTTTAATTATTTATCAGTTTATTTTTATAAAAATATTAATTACAAAATAAATTATTATTGTGACATATATAATTTAAATAATTTATTTTTCATCAAAAAATGCTTATAAAAAGAGGCACAATTTTAAAAATAAAAAATTATTATTTAATTATATATCTTATTTTGATTTTGAATCATTTTAGATTATACAATTATATTTTAATTTATATCATTATTATAAATACAGATTTATTAATTTATTTATTGATCATTATTATAATATCTATCAATAAAATTATTTACATTGACTTTACATTATATAAAATTAAAATTATTATATTTTCAATGGTTACAACCTTCAAAAATTAAAAAAAAATTAAAAAATTAAATTTTTTGATTTTTTATTCTTAAAATAAAAACTATAAATCACTAAAGGTCTAAACAATTAAATCACTAAACTCCTAAACCACAAAACACCTAAATACTTAAACCATTAAACTGGTATATCATGAATAATAAATAATAAACTTATTATTATAGTATTCATTATAATAAATAATAAATAATAAATAATAAATAATAAAATTTATTTGTATTCATTATAATTTTATATACTCATTTTAATTATTTAGTAGTTTAATTTTATAGAATTATAAATTTCAAAATAAATTATGAGTAAGACAAATATAATTTCAATAATTAATTTTTAATAAGAAAAATATAAACTTAAAAAAAAGCAAATCATTAATAAAAATTATTATTTATTAGTATATTCTACTTTCATTTGAATAAATTTAGATTTTGCAAATACTTTTTAAATAATAACTATTTTATTAATAATAGTTTATTAATTTATTTATTGATCATAATTATTATATCTAGTAATGATTTATAATAATTAAGATTATTATAACTAAATATTATATTTACATTTGAAAAAAATTTAAAAATTATTATATTTTCCAAGGTTATAACATTCAAAAATTAAATAAATAATAAAAATAAATTTTTTTGTTATTTCATTATTTAAATAAAACTTATAAACCACTAAATGCCTAAACACTTAAACCGCTAAACTCCTAAATGCAAAAGCCCCTAAATACTTAAACCTTCAAACTCATAAACCTTAAATTAAATTTAATTAATTTATTAAAATATTAATTACAAAATAAATTATGAGTGATACGAATATAATATAAATAATTTATTTTTCATCAAAAAAAATATATAAGCTTATAAAAGGAAGCAAAAACTAAAAAACAAAAATTTTTATTTAGTAATAAATTTTACTTGGATTTTGAATAATTTTAGGTTTTGTAATTATATTTTAATTTATATCCATCATAATAAAAATAACATATTAATTTACTTTTTGATAATTGATATCATATCTATCAATAAAATTGTTTATATTTAGTTTATATTATATTTAATTATAATGATTATTATTACTAAATATAGTATTCTCATTTTTTTAAAAATTTTAAGATTATTATATTGTTAGAGGTAATAATATTTGAAAATGTGATAAAATATCAAAAATAATTTTTTTGTTATTTCATTGTTTAAACAAAACCAATAAACCACTAAATACCTAAAAACATAAATCGCTAAAGTCCTAAATGACAAAACATATAAATACTCAAAATATTAAAATGGTATACATTAATAATAATTCATAAATCTCATTTTAATTTTTATTCAATAATTTTATATTTTTATTTTAATTATTTATTAGTTTATTTTTATTAAAATATTAATTACAAAATAAATTATTAGTGAGACAAATATAATTTAAATTAAACTGGTATACCTTAAATAATAAAGAATAAATCTTATTTTTTGTTCATTATAATTTTAAATATTCATTTTAATTATTTATTAGTTTATTTTTATATAAATATTAATTATTTTCAAAGGTTAGAACCTTTGAAAATATAAAAAAATAATAAAAATAAAAAATTTGTTATTTTAATTTTTAAATAAAACTTATAAAGCACTAAATGCATTAACAGTTAAATCAGTAGACTCTTAAAGCTCGTAATGCCTAAATACATAAACCATTAAACTTCTATAGACTACTTAATAATTAAGAAATCTAATTATTATTTCAATTTATTATAATTTTAAATATTCATTTTAATTATTTATTAGTTTATTTATATATAAATTTTTATTACAAAAGATTTTGTGAGTGCGACAAATATAATTTAAATAATTTATTTTTAATAAAAAAAATATATACGCTTATAAAAGAAGTAAAAATTTAAAAATTAAAAATTATTATCCAATAATATTTTTTACTTTAATTTTGAATCAATTTGGGTTTTGTAAATATTTTTTAATTAATATCTATCTTATTATTAATAGTTTATTAATTTAATTTTTGATCATTATTATAATATCTAACAATAAAATTTTTTATATTGAATTTATATGATATATAATTATTAATATTTTTATAACTAAATATTATATTCACATTTCAAAAAGTTTTAAATATTATTATATTTTGAAAGGTTATAACCTATGAAAATGACAAAAAATTACAAATTTTTTTTCGTTATTTTGTTGTTTAAATAAAACCTATTAACCACTAAATGCCTAATAACATGAATCGCTAAACACCTTTACGACAAAACCTCTAAATACTTAAACTAATAATTTGTAATACATTAATAATAAATCATAAATCTGATTTTAAATTATATTCAGTATACTTTTAAATTTTTATTTTAATTTTATATCAGTTTATTTTTATAGAAATATTAATTACAAAATAAATTATTAGTGATACAGATAAAATTTAAATTAGACCGGTATACCCTAAATAATAAATAATTAATCTCATTTTTTTTCAATATAATTTTAAATATTCATTTTAATTATTTAATAGTTTATTTTTATATAAATATAAATTAAAAAATAAATTATGAGTTAGACAATTATAATTAATGTAAATTATTTTTTATCAAAAAAATATAGATAAACATTTTAAAATAAAAAAAAATTACAAAACAAAAAATTATTATATAGTAATATATTATGGTTTGCTTATGAATCATTTAATGTTGTGTAATTATATTTTAATTGAAATATGTCTTATTAATAATAGATTATTAATTTATTTTTTGATCATTATTAGAATATTAATCACTAAAATTAGTTATATTGAATTTATATGATATATAAATATAATGATTATTATAACTAAATATTTAAATCACTTTTAAAAAAAATTTAAAAATTATTATATTTTCAAAGGTTATAACCTTTGAAAATATCAAAAAATAATAAAAATAAATTTTTTGTTATTTTATTTTTTAAATAAAACCTATAAACCACTAAATGCATACACAATTAAATTAGTATACTTCTAAACTCCGTAATACCTAAATACATAAACCATTAAACCACTATATAGTACATAATAATTAATAAATCTAATTTTTATTTCTATTTATTATAATTTTAAATATTCATTTAATTATTTATTTGTTTAATTTTATAGAAATATTTATTACAAAATAAATTATGAGTAAGATAAATATAATTTAAATAATATACTTTTAAGAAGAAAAAATATTTACTTATAAAAAAAAGCAATACATCAAAAACATTATTATTTAGTAATTTATTTTACTTTAATTTTGAATAAATTTAGGTTTTGCAAATATATTTTAATAATATCTATCTTATTTATAATAGTTTATTATTTTATTTTATGATCATTAATATAATATCTATCAATATAATTGTTTATATTAAATTTATATTATATATAATTATTAATATTATCAAAACTAAAAATAGTATTCACATTTAAAAAGAATTTAAAAATTGTTATATTTTCAAAGATTATAACCTTAAAAAATGAGAAAAAATAACAAAAATTAAATTTTTTGTTATATTATTGTTTAAATAAAACTTATAAACCATTAAATACCTAAACACATAAATCTCTAAACTACTAAACCCCAAAGCCCCTAAAAACTTAAACCTTTAAACTCGCACACCTTAAATATAATTTAAATAATTTATTGAAATATTAATTACAAAATAAATTATGAGTGATTCAAATATAATTTAAATAATTTATTTTTTATCAAAAAATATATAATCTTATAAAATGAAACAAAAACTAAAAAACAAAAAGTATTATTTAGTAATAAATTTACTTTGATTTTGAATAATTTTAGTTTTTGTAATTAAATTTTAATATATATCTATCATATTAATAATAGTTTATTAATTTATTTTTTGATAATTGATATAATATCTATCAATAAAATTGTTTATATTTAGTTTATATTATATATTTTAATAATAATTATTATTAGTAAATATTGTATTCACATTTTTAAATAAATTTTAAAATTATTATATTTTCAAAGGTTATAATCTTTGAAAATTTGAAAAAATATCAAAAATAATTTATTTGTTATTTCATTGTTTAAATAAAACCTATAAACCACTAAATGCCTAAATACTTAAATGAATAACTTCTAAATCTCGAAAACCCTAAATAGATAATTTTTTTAATCATATATATCTTAAATAATAAACAATAAATCTCTTTTTTATTTTTTTCATTATAATTTTAAATATTCATTTTAATTATTTATTTGTTTATTTTTATATAAATATTAATTACAAAATAAATTATGAGTTAGACAATTATAATTTATATAAATAATTTTTCATAAAAAAAATATAGATAAACTTATTGAAAGAAAAAAAAATTAATTACAAAAAATTATTATCTAATAATATAATTTGCTATGCTTCTGAATAATTATTGGTTTGTAATTATATTTTAATTGATATATATCTTATTAATAATTCTTTATAAATTTATTTATTGATCATTTTTAGAATATTTATCAAAAAAATTGTTTATATTGAATTTATATGATATATAAATATAATGATTATTATAACTAAATATTGAATTCACTTTTGAAAAAAATTAAAAATTATTATATTTTCAAAGTTATATCCTTTGGAAATATGAAAAAATAATAAAAATAAATTTAATGTTATTTTATTTATTAAATAAAACTAATAAACTACTAAATGCATACACTGTTATATAAGTAAACTTTTAAACCCCGTAATTCCTAAATACATAAACCATTAAACCACTACATACTACTTAATAAATTGAATTTATATTTCAATTTTTTATTATTTTAAATATTCATTTTAATTATTTATTAGTTTATTTTTATAGAAATTTTTATCACAAAATAAATTATGAGTGCGACACATATAATTTTAATTAATTTATATTTAATCAAAAAATATATATACCCTTATAAAAGAAGTAAAAATTTAAAAATTTAAAATTATCATCCAGTAATATATTTTACTTTAATTTTGAATCAATTTGGGTTTTTTAGATATTTTTTTAATTAATATATATCTTATTATTAATAGTTTATTAATTTAATTTTTTATGATTATTATAATATCTATCAATAAAATTATTTATATTGAATTTATATCATATATAATTATTAATATTATTATAACTAAATATTATATTTACATTTCAAAAAATTGTAAATATTAATTTATTTTTAATGGTTATAACATTTGAAAATATGAAAAAATCTAAAAAAAAAATTTTATTTTTATTATATAAATAAAACCTATAAACCACTAAATGATTAAAAACATAAATTGATAAACTATTTAACGACAAAACTCCTAAATAATCAAACCATTAAACCGGGGTAGATCATATAATAAATCATAAATCTAATTTTAATTCGTACTCATTTAAATTTTAAATATTCATTTTAATTATTTATTAGTTTATTTTTTATTGAAATATTAATTACAAAATAAATAATGAGTTAGACAAATATAATTTTAATAATTTATTTTTAATCAAAAATAAATATAAGCTTATAAAAAGGAGTAAAAATTTAAAAACAAAAAAGTATTAATTAGTAATATATTTTACTTTGAGTTTGAATCATTATATATAGGTTTTGCAATTATATTTTAATTGCTATCAATCTTAGTAATAAAAGTTTATTAATTTATTATTTGATCCATTTTATAATATATAACAATAAAATTACTTTTATTCAATTTAAATGTCTTATAATTATTAAGATTATTTTATTATTTAAATAAAACTTATAAACCACTAAATGCCTAAACATTTAAATCTCTAGACTCCTTAAACCCAAAACCCCCTAAATACTTAAACCATTAAACCTATATAACCTAAATAATAAATAATAAATCTGATTTTTATTTATATTCATTATAATTTTAAATATTAATTTTAATTATTTTTTAGTTTATTTTTATAGAAATATTAATTACAAATTAAATAATGAGTGAGATATATATAATTTAAATAAATTATTTTTTATGAAAATAAATAAGCTTATAAAATAAACAAAATTTCAAAAATTTAAAATTTTATTTAATAATATAATATACTTTGAATTTGAATTATTTTGCTTTCAGCAAATATATTTTAATTAATATCTATCTTATTAATAATAGTTAATTATTTTTTTTTGATCATTATAATAATATATATTAATTTATTTTTTTATAGTGAATTTACAAAAAATATAATTTTTAAAATTATTATAACTAAGTATTGTATTCATATTTTATAACTATTAAAAAATTCTTATATTTTTAAAGGTTGTAACACTTGAAAGTCACGATAATTCATAAAAATAAATTTTTTGTTATTTATTTGATTAAATAAAACCTATAAACACCTATATGTGTAAACATATAAATCAATAAACTCATTAACCCCAAAACCACAATAAACTTAAACAATTAAAGAGTTATACCCTATATAATAAATCATAAATCTCATTTTTTTAGTATTCATTACAATTTTAAATATACATTTTAAAATATTTATTAGTTTATTTTTATAGAAATATAAATTAAAAAATAAATTATTAGTGAGACAATTATAATTTAAATATTTTATTTTTCATCAAAAAATATATAGGCTTATAAATGGATACAAAAATTTTAAAATTTAAAATTAATATTTCGTAAAATATTTCACTTTGATTTTTAATCATTTTAGGTTTTGAAAATATATTTTAAACAATATTTATCTTATTAATAATTGTTTATTACTTTTATATGATCATTATTATAATATATATCAATAAAATAGTTTATATTGAATTTATATGCTATATAATTATTATGATTATTATAACTTCATAGTATATTCGCTTTTCAAAAAAAAATTATAATTGTTTCAAATTTTCAAATATTATAATAATTGAAAATATAATAATTTTAAAATTTTAAAAAAATGTTTATACAATATTTTGTAATAATAATTATTATAACTATATATAATATCAACTAAATATAAACAATTTTATTGATAGATATTATATCAATTATCTTTAAATTATATTGGTATCACTCATAATTTATTTTGTAATTAATATTAATAAAAATTTTTTAAATTATATTTAATGTTTCGAGTTTAACGATTTAAGTATTTAGGGGCTTCGGGGTTTAGGAGTTTTGAGGTTTAAATGTTTAGGTATTTAGTGCTTTATAAGTTTTATTTAAACAATGATATAGCAAAAAATTTATTTTTATTATTTTTTTAAATTTTGAAGGTTATAACCTTTGAAAATATAATAATTTTTAAATTTTTATCAAATGTAAATATAATATTTAGTTTTAATAATCTTAATAATTATAAGTCATTTAAATTCAATATAAATTATTACATTGCTAGATATTATAATAATGAACAAAAAAAATTTAATAAACTATTATCAATTAGATAGATATTATTTAAAATATATTTGCAAAATCTAAATTTATTCAAAATCAAATTAAATAATATTACTTAATAATAATTTT
Organism: Sapria himalayana; assembly: GCA_029783825.1. Classification (NCBI taxonomy): domain Eukaryota; kingdom Viridiplantae; phylum Streptophyta; class Magnoliopsida; order Malpighiales; family Rafflesiaceae; genus Sapria; species Sapria himalayana. The sequence goes on from JAREIK010002713.1 coordinate 50,342, forward strand.
TTTAATGTTTTGCTTTTTTTATTACTTTATATTTTTGTTATTATAAAAAAATTATTTAAATTAATTTCACTTACTCATAATTTATTTTTTAAATTATAATTCTATAATAATAAACTAATAAATAATTAAAATAATTATTTAAAATTATAATGAATAGAAATAAAATTGAGATTTATTTTTTATTATTCAGGATATACCGGCTTAATGGTTTAAGTATTTAGGTGTTTTTGGGTTTATGAGTTTAGTGATTTAAGTGTTTATACCTTTAGTGATTTATAGTTATTATTTAATGAATTAAAAAACAAAAAATTTAATTTTTTAAATTTTTTAAATTTTTGAAGGTTGTAACCTTTGATAATATAATAATTTTAAATTTTTTTAAATGTGAATACAATATTTAGTTATAATAATCTTAATAATTATATATAATGATATCAAAAAATATATAATTTTATTAATAGATATTATAATATTGATTAATAAATTAATTAATAAACTAGTATTAATAAAAATGATATAAATAAAAATATAATTGTAGAATCTAAAATGATTCAAAATCAAAATAAGATATATTACTAAATAATAATTTTTTATTTTAATAATTTTGCCAAATTTTATAAGCACATATAATTTTTTGATGAAAAATAAATTATTTAAATTATATCTGTCTCACTAATAATTTATTTTGTAATTAATATTTCTATAAAAATAAATTGATAAATAATTAAAATGAATATTTAAAATTATAATGAATAATAATAAAAAAAAGATATATGATTTATTATTTAGGGTATACCTATTTAATGGTTTATGTTTTTTATGGTTTAGGGGTTAATGAGTTTATTGATTTATATGTTTATACATTTAGGTGTTTATAGGTTTTATTTAATCAATGAAATAACAAAAAATTTATTTTTATGAATTTTCGTGATTTTCAAAGGTTATAACCTTTTAAAATATAATAATTTTTTAATAGTTCTAAAATATGAATACAATACTTAATAATAATTTTTTTAATGTTTTGCTTTTTTTATAACTTTATATTTTTTTTATTATAAATAAATTATTTAAATTAATTTGTCTTACTCATAATTTATTTTGTAATTTATAATTCTATAATAATAAACAAATAAATAATTAAAATAATTATTTAAAATTATAATGAATACAAATATAATTGAGATTTATTATTTATTAATAAGGATATACAAGTTTAATAGGTTAAGTATTTAGGTGTTTTTGGGTTTAGGAGTTTAGTGATTTAAGTGTTTAGACCTTTAGTGATTTATTCTTATTATCTAAAGAATAAAAAAACAAAAAATATTTAATTTTTTGAATTTTTTTAATTTTTGAAGGTTGTAACCTTTAAAAATATAATAATTTTAAATTTTTTAAAATGTGAATATAATATTTAGTTAGAATAATCTTAATAATTATATATAATGTAAACTAAATATAAATAATTTTATTAATAGATATTATAATAATGATCAATAATAAAATTAATATACTAGTATTAATAATAATGATATAAATTAAAATATAATTGTAGAATCTAAAATAATTAAAAATCAATATAAGATATAATGTTTTAATTAAAATTAGATCTATCTCACTAATAATTTATTTTGTAATTAATATTTCTATAAAAATAATTTGATAAATAATTAAAATGAATATTTAAAATTATAATGAATACTAATAAAAAGAAATTTATTATTTATTATTTAGGGTAAACCTTTTTAATAGTTTAAGTTTTTTGTGGTTTTTGGGTTAAAGAGTTTATTAATTTATATGTTTGCACATTTAGGTGTTTATAGGTTTTATTTAATCAATGAAATAACAAAAAATTTATTTTTATGAATTTTTGTGATTTTCTAACGTTATTACCTTTGAAAATATAATAATTTTTTAATCATTCTAAAATATGAATGGAATACTTAGTTATAATAATCTTAATAATTATATTTGATGTAATTTCAATATAAAAAATTTTATTAATATATATTATTTTGATGATCAAAAAATAAATTAATAAACTAATATTATTAAGATGGATATTAAATAAAATATAATTGTTGAACCCAAAATAATTCAAAATCAAAGTAAATTATAATACTAAATAAAATATTAAATTTTTGAAATTTTGTTTATTTTTATAAGCTTATATTTTTTTTCATAAAAAATAATTTATTTAAATTTTATATGTTTCACTCATTATTTAATTTGTAATTAATATTTCTATAAAAATAAACTAAAAATTAATTAAAATGAATATTTAAAATTATAATGAATACAAATAAAAATGAGATTTATTATTTATTATTTAGGTTATATTGATTTAATGGTTTAAGTATTTAGGGGGTTTTGGGGTTTAGGAGTCTAGATATTTATATGTTTAGGCATTTAGTGGTTTATAAGTTTTATTTAAATAATAAAATAATAAAAAAATTATATTTGTGATTTTTTATCATTTTTGAAGGTTATAACCTTTGAAAATATATTAATTTTTAAAATTTTTTCAAATATAAATATAATATTTAGTTATAATAATATTAATAATTATAAGACTTTTAAATTCAATATAAGTAATTTTATTGTTAGATATTATAAAATTGATCAAATAATAAATTAATAAACTATTCTTAATAAGATCAATAACAATTAAAATATAATTGCAAAAAGTATATATAATGATTCAAAATCAAAGTAAAATATATTACTAAATAATAATTTTTTATTTTTAAATTTTTACTTCTTTTTATATGCTATATTTTTTTTGATTAAAAATAAATTATTAAAATTATAGTTGTCTCACTCATTATTTATTATGTAATTAATATTTCTATAAAAAATAAACTAATAAATAATTAAAATGATTATTTAAAATTATAATTAATACAAATTAAAATGAGATTTATGATTTATTATATGTGGTACACCGGTTTAATGGTTTGATTAATTAGGAGTTTTGTCATTTAGGACTATCAATTTATGTTTTTAGGTATTTAGTGGTTTATAGGTTTTATTTATATATTAAAAATACAATTTTTTTTAGATTTTTTCTGATTTTCAAAGGTTATAACCTTTGAAAATAAAATATTATTTAAAATTTTTTGAAAATTGAATACTAAGATTAATTATATTAATCTTAGTAATTATATATCATATAAATTCAATATAAACAATTTTAATGATAGATATTATAATAATAATCAAAAATTAAATTAATAAACTATTATCAATAATATAAATATTAATTAAAATATATTTACATAACACAAAATATTCAAAATCAAATCAAAATATATTACTAAATAATAATATTTAATTTTTAAATTTGTCCTTTTTATAAGCTTATATTTTTTTTTTGATTAAATATAAATTATTTAAATAATATTTGTCTTACTAAAAATTTATTTTATATTTAATTTTTATAAATAATTAAACTATAAATAATTAAAATGAATATTTAAAATTATAATAAATAGAAATAAAATGAGATTTATTATTTATTAAGTAGTATATAGATGTTAAAATGTTTATGTATTTAGGGGTTTCGGGGTTTATGAGCTTACTAATTTAAGTAAGAAATCATTTAACGGTCTATAGGTTTTATCTAAAAAATAAAATAACTAAAAATTTATTTTTATTATATTGTCTCATTTTTTAAGATCATAACCTTTGAAAATATAATAATTATTAAATTTATTTCAAAAGTGAATACAATATTTATTTATAATAATCATTATATTTATATATCATATAAATTCAACATAAACAATTTTAGTGATAAATAATTTAATAATGATCAAAAAATAAATTAATAATCTATTATTAATAAGATAGATATCAATTAAAATATAATTACAAAATATAAAATGATTCATAAGCAAAGGAAAATATATAACTATATAATAATTTTTTGTTTAAAAAATTTTTTTTTTAAGTTTATCTATATTTTTTTGATTAAAAATAATGTATATAAATTATATTTGTCTAACTCATAATTTATTTTTTAATTAATATCTATATAAAAATAAAAAATTAATAATTAAAATGAATATTTAAAATTAAAATAATAAAAAAATGAGATTTATTATTTATTATTTACGGTATACCAGTTTAATTTAAGTTATATCTGTCTCACTAATAATTTATTTTGTAATTATTATTTTTATAAAAATAAACTTATAAATAATTAAAATAAAAAATTTAAAATTATATTGAATAAAAATTAAAATGAGATTTATGATTTATTATTAATGTATACTAGTTTAATGGTTTAGTATTTTGGGGTTTTGTCATTTAGGAGTTTAGCAATTTATGTTTTTAGGCATTTAGTGATTTATAGGTTTTATTTAAACAATAAAATAAGAAAAAAATTGTAATTTTTTGTCATTTACAAATGTTATAACCTTTGAAAATTTAATAATATTTAAAAATTTTTGAAATTTGAATGCAATATTTAGTTATAGTAATTTTTATAATTCTATATCATATAAAATAAATATAAACAATTTTATTGATAGATATTATAATAATGATCAAAACTAAATAAATAAACTATTTATAATAAGAAAGATATTATTTAAAAAATATTTACAAAACCGAAATTGATTCAAAATTAAAGTAAAATATATTAGTCGATAATAATTTTTAATTTTTAATAATACTTATTTTTATCCTTTTTATAAAAGCGTATATATTTTCTTTGATGAAAAAATAAATTATTTAAATTATATCTGTAGCACTCAATATTTATTTTGTAATAAAAATTTCTATAAAAATAAACTAATAAATAATTAAAATGAATATTTAAAATTATAATGAAAAAAAAATGAAATTTATTATTTATTATTTAGGGAAACCGGATTAATTTAAATTAGATCTATCTCACTAATTATTTCTTTTGTAATTAATATTTCTATCAAATAAATTGATAAATAATTAAAATATAAATTTAAAATTATACTGGATAAAAATTAAAATGAGATTTATGATATATTATTAATGTATACCAGTTTAATAATTTAAGTATATAGAGGTTTTGTTGTTAGGAGTTTAGCGATTTATGTTTTTAGGCTTTTAGTGGTTTATAGGTTTTATTTAAAAAAATAAAATAACAAAAAAAATTCCTATAATTTTTATCATTTTAATATGTTATAACATTTGAAAATATAATAAAATTTATATATTTTTTGAAATTTAAATACAATATTTTGTTATAATAATATTAATAATTATATATCATATAAATTTAATATAAATAATTTTCTTGATAGATATTATAATAATGATCAAAAATTAAATTTATAAACTATTAATATTATAATAGATATAAATTAAAAAATATTCACAAAACCCAAATTGATTAAAAATTTAAGTAAGTTATATTACTTGATAATAATATTTAATTTTTAAATTTATACATCATTTATAAACGTATATTTATATTATGTAAATAATATATTATTTAAATTATAGTTGTCCCACTCATAATTTATTTTGTAATAAATATTTTTAAATAAATACACTAATAAATAATTAAAATGAATTTTTAAAAATATAATAAATAGCAATAAAAATTAGATTTATTAATTATTAAGTAGTATTTAGCAGTTTAATGGTTTATGTATTTAGGCATTATAGGGTTTAAGAGTTTACTGATTTAACTTTAAATGTATTTAGTTGGGCTGCTCATGGGACTAGAAGATTCTCGACCCATCGCGAAGTCTTGTCCCGAAAGAATCGGGACTGAGAAAATCTGTTGACTTTGACTTTTCCTGTACAATTCTTTCACGTATTTTTTCTTTTGGGATGGTTCCGGATATTAAGCAATATCCATCCCGAGAACCGTCCTATCCTTAAAAACCGATACTAGAACCAGGCCGCCTCATGCTATTCCAACTGTGTTCAGTTAGGTCTAGCCCTTGTCCGTCGCACTTCTGGGTGCCTCCACCATGTCTTAGATGCCACCAGCCTTTTGGTTTGTTTTTCTGACGAGAATTGAGTGATTAATTAGTATTATTATGTGTCTCAGTCAGTTTTGTTGAGTATTGGTTGTGGTGTTGTGGTTGAGCCGAAGGAGTCGGCTGAATGTGTTACAGTCAGTTTTGTAGAGCTTGCTTGTTTGAAATATTTATATGTAATTATGCTTAACATATCATATTAATTAATGGCAATGCAGATGGCACAATCCAACGGTAAACGAAAAATATAATAAATTGAAGATGATCACATCTCGAATGATAAAAGTACTGGTAAATCCAATCATCATCCTTTCACGAACCCTCATATTGTTATGGTAGGTTCTTCAATTCCCATTGTAAAAGAAAGTCAAGGTACATCTTAACCTCAAGCTCATAAAAAGTATAAATCTGCTGCTTGGGAAACTTCTGAGATATTAGTTGATTCAGAGCGAAATGAAACTAGTAGGGCATCTTGTATATGGTGTAGAAAAGAATACTTGGCAAAAAGTGATCAAGATACTTCGGGTTTATGGAAATACTTGAGAAAGACTTGTAGGAAATTTCCACACAAAAAAGAATTAATAGAAGCTCACAAAGGTAAAAACAGGTCACAATCTTTGTTGAGTTTCACTAAAGGTACTAGTTCAACGGATAACAAATTAACTTGTTGGCAAATTAATCAACAACTATTGTGGGAGGCTTTGGTGAAAATGATCATAAAAGATGAATTACCTCAATTTAATGAGTTTAAATTGAGTTTTTTTGAGTGGGATGAGTTTAATGAGTTATGTGAAGTTAGTGTGCCTCAATTTAAAATTCCATCTATGCACTCTGTGTTGAGGGCTTGTTTTTCTTTGTTGATGAAAGAAAAAAAAAATAATTTGATAGCATATCATCTCATTGTTGTAGATTTTCATTGACTACCGACACTTGGACTAGCATTCAAAATTTGTATTATATATGTTTGACTGTTCATTTCATTGATTCTCAATGGAATATGCATAATATACTTTTGAACTTTTGTGTAATTAAAAGTAATTTTGGAGTTAATATTAAAAATGCTACTGAGTTTTGCATGAATGAATGGGGTTTGAGAAAGTTGATGTTCATTATGTTGACAATGCATCAAATAATGATGTTGCAGTTGAACAATTGAAAAAAAGGCTTGTGAAGAAAAGTGTTGTACCTATGAGAGGTGAGTATTTTCATATGAGATGTTGTGCTGATATCCTAAACATAATTGTTAGAGCTGGCATTCTAGTAGTTGAGGGTGCTATTAAAAGAATTATAGGTGTGGTGAAAAATGTGAGGAGCATTCCTAAAAGATTAGATATGTTTAAGTTATGTGTTGAAGAAGCAAACTTGACATATGGATCTTCATTGCAATTAGAATGTCCTACAAGATAAAATATTCAACTTATTTGATGCTAAAAACTGATATAAAATATCAAATAGAATTTAATAAGTTGGAGGACAAAGACAAATGGTTTTTGAATGAGTTTGGTTTAAACGTTCCAACTGAGCGAGACTAAACAAATGCCAAAATTTTGGCTTGTTTCTTGAAAACTTTTAATGAGGTAACTTGTAAATTTTCTGGCTCATAATATTCTACCTCTCATGTTTATTTTCCTGAGATTATTCGTATTTTGAAAAAAAATTGAGCTTTGTGAAAATAGTAGAGATACAATGGTGTCTTATGTGGGTATGAAAATGAGGCATAAATTAAACAAATATTAGGGTTCACTTCAGTCAACAAATATTATGTTTTTTAGTAGTAGTGTTGGATCCTAGATATAAGCTCAAATATCTCAAGGTTAAGTATACTTAGAATTATGGAGAGGAATTGGCTAAAAATTTGGTGAAAAAGGTTATAAATGCTTTAAATCAGATGATGGATGATTATAAAGATTTAAATGAAGATGAATCAAAAGAAGATGATTTCTCTTCTACTATGTTGAAGAAAAATGATGATTTCTTTGATGGTAGTGATACTTATGTTGATGATTTTTTTTGTTGAATTGGAGAAAGAACAAGAAGTTGCAACTTTGGGAGAGTTGGATAGGTACTTGGAAGACAAACTTGAAAAAAATAGAATTGATTTTGATCTTTTAAACTGGCGGAAGGTAAATGAGGTTAGGTATCCTTCTTTGGCAAATATAGCAAAGGATGTATTTGCTATCCAAGCATCTACTATGGTGTACAAATCGACATTTAGCAATGTGTGGGGAACTTTAGATAAATTTAGGAGTTCTATAACACCTATTACAGCTGAAGTTCTCATATGTCTACAAGATTGATTGAGAAGCTCAAACAAACCTATTGAAATTGAAGAATTAGTTCAAGTCCTTGATGATAATGAATCAGGTTAGTATACAAATCTTGTAAATTTTAAATTCACTTTTAATTATTATATTCATTCAAATTAATCAAAATATGGTTCAATTACAATTTTCAGAGGGGTCTCAAGATCAAAATATTCTTCCAACTATAGTTGGCCAACTAAATTTGGAATGGGTGTATTAAATTTTATAAGGTAATATTTTGTTTTTTTATTACTCTTTCATCTTAGAAATTTATGACCGCATGATTAACACGTTTTCATATTTGGTTGTCCTTCTACAGTGGAGGAAGAAAAGGGAGGAGTTGTAGAAGAGATAATTAATTGGGTTTGGATTTTCGGTGCTGTTCCGAGATGGACCTTAGAAATAATTATTATCATGGTTGTTATTAGTTGTATTTTTTTTTGTTATATTAAGCTGCCTAATTTCAGCAATTACTTAAGTAGTAATTGCTGCTACCAATGTTTGTGGTCATCTTTAGCTATTCCTTAATATTTTAAGTAATTGTTTAAAAAATGTAGTATTGGTATTATGGTTAACTTTCACTCAACTGAACAAAGCCAACTTGAGAAAAAACAAAGAACCAAATTAAACACACAACTCAATCCCGTTCTATTTAACATTTCTATCCTTTTCTGCACATCAAAGCTTTTGACAAGGTAATGGAACTCATTTGCGGTATTCAGCCTATTTGACAAAACAAAATTGGCCCAATTTGAGTTTAAAAGATGCATAACTAAGTAATGATAAATGGTACAACAAAACATTTCGACATGAACTAACTTGGTCGGTTTGAAGAAAATAAATTGAAAAAAATGTCCGAACTCCATTCCGTACCGGAACCATTTTCTCCTACCCAAAATCTTCGATCTTCATACCGTCCCATCCCGATATTTTCAACCTATTGGACAGGTCTGGATCTTCAAAAAAAAATCTACGAACTATGGGAAGGGACTGGAGATTTGTAATCCCCATCCCGTCCCGTCCCATAAGCACACCTAGCATTTAGAGGTTTATAGGTTTTATCTAAAAAATAAAATAACAAAAAATTTAATATAACCTTTGAAACTATAACAATTTTTAATTTTTTTTTAAATGTGAATACTATATTTAGTTATTATAATCTTAATAATTATATATCAGGTATAATCAATATAAACATTTATATTGATATATATTATAATAATGATCATGCAAAAGATTAATGAATAATTATTAATAAGATAAATATTTTTAAAAATATTTTTACAAAACCTAAAATGATTCAAAATCAAAGTGAAATAATTTTCTATATATTAATTTTAAATTTTTAAATTTTAATATCCATTTCAAGCTTATATATTTTTTGATGAAAAATTAATTATTTAAATTATATTTGTCTAACTATTAATTTATTTTTTAATTTATATTTCTATAAAAATAAACTAATAAATAATTAAAATGTATATTTAAAATTATAATGAATACTAATAAAAATTAGATTTATGATTTATTATTTAGGGTATACCTATTTAATGGTTTAAGTTTTTTGTGGTTTTGGGGGTAATGAGTTTATTGATTTATATGTTTACACATTTAGGTGTTTATAGGTTTTATTTAATTAATGAAATAACAAAAAATTTGTTTTTATGAATTTTCGTGATTTTCAAAGGTTATAACCTTTGAAAATATAATAATTTTTTAATAGTTCTAAAATTTGAATACAATACTTAGTTATAATAATCTTAATAATTATAATTGATGTAAATTCAATATAAAAAATTTTATTAATATATATTATTTTGATGGCAAAAAATAAATTAATAATCTATTATTAATAAGATGGATATTAATTATAATATATTTGCAGAACCCAAAATAATTCAAAATCAAAGTAAATTATATTACTAAATAAAATTTTAAATTTTTGAAAATTTGTTTATTTTTATAAGCTTATATTTTTTTTCAATAAATAATAATTTACTTAAATTATATATTCTCACTCATTATTTATTTTGTAATTAATATTTCTATAAAAAAACCAAAAAATAATTAAAATGAATATTTAAAATTATAATGATTCAATTTGGGTTTTGTAAATATTTTTTAATTAATATCTATCTTATTATTAATAGTTTATTAATTTAATTTTTGATCATTATTATAATATCTATAAATAAAATTGTTTATATTGAATTTATATGATATATGATTATTAAAATTATTATAATTAAATATTGTATTCATATTTCAAAAATTTAAAAATTTATTATATTTTCAAAGGTTATAACCTATGAAAATGACAAAAAAGTACAATTTTTTTTTGTTATTTTATATTTTAAATAAAACCTATAAACCACTAAATGCCTAAAAACATAAATCGCTAAACTCCTAAATGACAAAACTTCTAAATACTTAAACTATTAAATTGGTATAAATTATTAATAAATCAAAATCTCATTTTAATTTTTATTAAGTGTAATTTTAAATTTTTATTTTAATTATTTATCAGTTTATTTTTATAGAAATATTAATTACAAAATAAATTATTAGTAAGATAGATTTATTTTAAATAATTTATTTTTTATCAAAAAAAATATATGTGCTTATAAAAATAGGCAAAATTTTAAAAACAAAAATTTATTATTTTGAAATATATTTTATTTTGATTTTAAATCATTTTAGTTTTTGCAATTAAATTTTAATTTATATAATTATTATTAATAATAGTTTATTAATTTTTTATTGATCATTATTATAATATCTATTAATAAAATAATTTATATTGAGTTTACATTATATATAATTAGTAAGAATTTTATAACTAAATATTATATTAACATTTAAAAAAAACCAAAAATTATTATATTTTCAAAGGTTATAACCTTCAAAAATAAAAAAAAATCAAAAAATTTAATTTTTTATTTTTTTATAGTTTAAATAAAAACTATAAATCACTAAAGCTCTAAACACTTAAATCACTAAACACCAAAACCCCTAAATACTTAAACCCTTAAACTAGTATATCCTGAGTAATAAATAATAAATCTCTAATTTATTTGTATTCATTATAATTTTAAATATTCATTTTAATTATTTATTATTTTATTTTTATAGAATAATAAATTAAAAATTAATAATGAGGAAGACAAATATAATTTAAATAATTTACTTTTAATAACAAAAAATATAAACTTATAAAAAGAAGCAAAACATCAAAGAAAGTATTATTTTGTAATATATTTTACTTTGATTTTGAATAAATTTATGTTTTGCAAATATATTTAAAATAATATCTATCTTATTAATAATAGTTTATTAATTTATTTTTTGATCATTTATATAATATATCTCAATATAATTGTTTATATTGAATTTACATGATATATAATTATTAAGATTATCATAACTAAATATAGTATTCACATATAAAAAAAATATAAAAATTGTTATAATTTCTAAGGTTATAACCTTCGAAAATGATAAAAAATAACAAAACTAATTTTTTTGTTATATCATTGGTTAATTACACCTTATAAACTATTAAATGCCTAAATACATAAATCTTTAAACTCCTAAACCCCGAACCCCTAAATACCTAAACCTTTAAACTCGTAAACCTTAAATATAATTTAAATAATTTATAGAAATATTAATTACAAAATATATTATGAGTGAGAAATAAAATTTAAATAATATATTTTTGAACAAAAAAATATAAGCTTATAAAATGATGCAAAAACTTAAAAAAATTATTATTTAGTAATAAATTTTACTTTGATTTTGAATCATTTTAGATTTTTTAATTATATTTTAATTTATATCTATCATATTAATAAATGTTTATTAATTTATTTTTTGATAATTGATATAATTTTATCAATAAAATTGTTTATATTAGTTTATATTATTTTATCAATAATTTTTTGATAATTGTTTATGATTTATTATTTGGACTATACAAATTTAATGTTTTAAGTATTTATGGGGTTCAGGGTTTAGGAGTTTAGTCATTTAGAATTTAGTCATTTAGTGGTTTATAGGTTTTATATAAAAAATAAAATAACAAAAAATTTATTTTGTTATTTTTTCTCATTTTGAATGTTATAACCTTTGAAAATATAATAATTTATAATTGTTTTTGAAAAGTTAATATAATATGAAGTTATAATAATCATAATAATTATATATCATATAAATTCAATATAAACTATTTTATTGATATATATTATAATAATTATCATAAAAAAATAATAAATAATTATTAATAAGATAAATATTGTTTAAAATATATTTTCAAAACTTAAAATGTTTTAAAATCAAAATGAAATATTTTTCGAAATATTATTTTTAAATTTTTAAATTATTGTATGCATTTATAAGCATTTATAATTTTTGATGAAAAATAAAATATTTAAATTATTTTTGTCTCACTGATAATTTATTTTTTTAATTTATATTTCTATTAAAATTAAACTAATAAATAATTAAAATGTATATATAAAAATATAATGAATACTAATAAAAATGAGATTTATGATTTATTATTTAGGGTATAACTATTTAATTGTTTAAATTTTTTGTGGTTTTGTGGTTAATGAGTTTATTGATTTATATGTTTACACATTTAGGTGTTTATAGGTTTTATTTAATCAATGAAATAAAAAAAAATTTATTTTTATGAATTTTCGTGATTTTCAAAGGTTATAACCATTAAAAATATAAAAATTTGTTGATAGTTATAAAATATGAATACAATACTTATTTATAATAATCTTAAAAATTATATTTGTTGTAAATTCAAAATAAAAAAATTTATTAATATATATTATTAAAATGATCAAAATATAAAATAATAAACTAATATTAATAAGATAGATATTAATTAAAATATATTTGTAGAAAACTAAATAATTCAAAATCAAATTAAATTATATTACTTAATAAAATTTTAAATTTTTGAATTTTTTTTTAATTTTTCTAAGCTTGTTTTTTCTTCATAAAAAATAATTTATTTAAATTTTATATGTCTCGCTCATTATTTAATTTGTAATTAATATTTCTATAAAAATAAACTAAAAAATAATTAAAATGAATATTTAAAATTATAATGAATACAAATAAAAATGAGATTTATTATTTATTATTTAGGTTATATAGGTTTAATGGTTTAGTATATAGAAAATTTTGGTGTTTAGGAGTCTAGAGATTTAAATGTTTAGGAATTAGTGGTTTATAAGTTTTATTTAATTAATAAAATAATATAAAAAAATTTTTTGTGATTTTTTATCATTTTTGATGGTTATAACCTTTGAAAATATAATAATTTTTTAAATTTTTTTTAAATGTAAATATAATATTTAGTTATAATAATCTTAATAATTATAAGACATTTAAATTGAATATAAGTAATTTTATTGTTAGATATTATAAAAATGATCAAATAATAAATTAATAAACTTTTATTAATAAGATTGATAGCAATTAAAATTTAATTGCAAATCCTATATATAATGATTCAAAATCAAAGCAAAATATATAACTAAAAATACTTTTTTATTTTTATATTTTTACTTCTTTTTATAATCTTATATTTTTTTTTTGATTAAAAATAAATTAGTAAAATTATATTTGTTTAACTCATTATTTATTTTGTAATTAATATTTCTATAAAAAATAAACTAATAAATAATTAAAATGGATATTTAAAATTATAATGAATACAAATTAAAATGAGATTTATGATTTATTATATGTGGTATACTGGTTTAATGGATTGATTATTTTGGAGATTTGTCTTTTAAGAATTTATCAATTTATGTTTTTAGGCATTTAGAGGTTTATAGGTTTTATTTATATAATAAAAATAAAAAAAAAATTTTAGATTTTTTTTTGATTTTCAAAGGTTATAACCTTTGAAAATAAAATAATTTTTAAAATTTTTTTAAATGTGAATAATATATATAATTAAATTAATCTTAATAATTATATATCAATAAATTCAATATAAACAATTTTAATGATAGATATTATAATAATGATCAAAAATTAAATTAATAAACAATTATTAATAATATAAATAATAATTAAAATATATTTACATAATACAATGATTCAAAACCAAATCAAAATATATTACTAAATAATAATATTTAGATGAAAAATATATTACTATATAAAAATGATTCAGAAGAAAGCAAAATATATTACTCTATAATAATTTGTTGTTTTGAATTTTTTTTTCTTTTAAAATAAATTATTTTTCATTTTAATGAAAAATAATTTATATAAATTATATTTGTCTAAATCATAATTTATTTTGTAATTAATATTTATATAAAAATAAACAAATAAATAATTAAAAACAATATTTAAAATTATAATGAAAAAAACAATATTGAGATTTATTATTTATTATATAAGGTTACTGGTTTAAAAGTATTATTATTTATTATTTAGTGTTTTAAAGATTTATGATTTATTGATTTAAGTGTTTAGGCATTTAGTGGTTTATAGGTTTTATTTAAACAATGAAATATCACAAAAAAAAATTTTTTATTTTTTCACATTTTCAAATGTTATAACCTTGGAAAATATAATAATTGTAAAATTTTTTTAAAAAGTAAATTCAATATTTAGTTATAATAATCATTATATTTAAATATCATATAAATTCAATATAAACAATTTTATTGATAAATATTCTAATAATGATCAAAAAATAAATTAATAATCTATTATTAATAAGATAAATATCAATTAAAATATAATTACAAACCCAAAAATGATTTAGAAGCAAAGCAAATTATATTATGATATAATAATTTTTTGTTTTTAATTTTATTCTTTCAATAAGTTTATCTATATTTTTTTGATTAAAAATAATTTATACTAAAGGTTTACGAGGTTAAAGGTTTAAGTATTTTGAGGCTTCGGGATTTAGGAATTTAGATATTTATGTATTTAGGCATTTAATGTTTTATAATTTTTATTTAAATAATGATATAACAAAAAATTTATTTTTGTTATTTTTTCTCATTTTTAAAGGTTATAAACTTTGAAAATATAATAATTTTGATCTTTTTTTTATATGTGAATACTATATTTAGTTATGATAATCTTAATAATTATATATCTTGTAAATTCAATATAAACAATTATATTGAAATATATTATATTAATGATCAAAAAATAAATTAATAAACTATTATTAATAAGATATATATTATTTTAATTATTTTTGCAAAACGTAAATTTATTCAAAATCAAAGTAAAATATATTACAAAATAATACTTTCTTTGATGTTTTGCTTCTTTTTATATGTTTATATTTTTTGTTATTAAAAGTAAATTATTTGAATTATATTTGTCTTCATCATAATTAATTTTTTATTTATAATTCTATAAAAATAAACTAATAATTAAAATGAATATTTAAAATTATAATGAATACTAATAAAATAGAGATTTATTATTTATTATTCAGGATATACTAGTTTAATGGTTTAAGTATTTAGGTGTTTTGGGGTTTAGTGATTTAAGTGTTTAGGTCTTAAGTGATTTATAGTTTTTATTTAAAGTATAAAAAAATAAAAAATTAAATTTTTTGATTTTTTTATTAATTTTTGACGGTTATATCCTTTGAAAATATAATAATTTTTGATTTTTTTTAAATGTTAATATAATATTTAGTTATAATATTCTTAATAATTATACATAATGTAAACTCAATATAAATAATTTTATTAATAGATATAATAATAATGATCAATAAAAAATTAATAAACTATTATTAATAAGAATGATATAAATTAAAATATAATTGCAAAATCTAAAATGATTCAAAATAAAAATAAAATATATTACAAAATAATAAATTTTTGTTTTTAAAATTTTGCCTCTTTTTATAATGATATATTTTTTTTTTGATGAAAAATAAATTATTTAAAATAGATCTGTCTCACTAATAATTTATTTTGTAATTAATATTTCAATAAAAATAAACTGATAAATAATTAATATAAAAATATAAAATTATATTGAATAAAAATTAAAATGAGATTTATGAATTATTATTAATGTATAACAGGTTAATATTTTAAGTATTTAAATGTTTTGTCATTTAGGACTTTAGCGATTTATGTTTTTAGGCAGTTAGTGGTTTATTGGTTTTGTTTAAACAATGAAATAACAAAATAATTATTTTTGATATTTTATCACATTTTCAAATATTATAAACTTTGACAATATAATAATTTTAAAATTTTTTAAAAATGTGAATACAATATTTGGTAATAATTATCATTATAATTATATATAATATAAACTAAAGATAAACAATTTTATTGATAGATATGATATCAATTATCAAAAAATAAATTAATATGTTATTTTTATTATGATGGATATAAATTAAAATATAATTGCAAAAGCTAAAATTATTCAAAATCCAAGTAAAATTTATTACTAAATAAAAATTTTTGTTTTTTAGTTTTCTACTTCTTTTTATAAGCTTATATATTTTTTGATGAAAAATAAATTATTTAAATTATATTTGTATCACTCATAATTTATTTTGTAATTAATATTTTAATAAATTATTTAAATTAAATTTAAGGTTTACGAGTTAGAAGATTTAAGTATTTAGGGGCTTTAATGTTTAGGAGTTTAGAGGTTTAAGTGTTTAGGCATTTAGTGGTTTATAAGTTTTATTTAAACAATGATATAACAAAAAATTTATTTTTTTTTATTTTTTGAATTTTTGAATGTTATAAACTTTGAAAATATAATAATTTTTAAATTTTTTTCAAATGTAAATATAATATATAGTTATAATAATCTTAATAATTATAAGTCATTTAAATTCAATATAAATAATTAAATTGCTAGATATTATAATTATGATCAAAAAATAAATTAATAAACTATTATTAACTAAATAGTTTTTATTTAAAAAGTATTTGCAAAATCTAAATTTATTCAAATCAAAGTAAAATATACTACTAAATAATAATTTTTTTAAATGTTTTGCTTTTTTTATATGTTTATATTTTTTGTTATTATAAATAAATAATTTAAATTATATTTGTTTTACTCATAATTAATTTTGTAATTTATAATTCTATAATAATAAATTACTAAATAATTAAAATGAAAATTTAAAATTATAATGAATACAAATAAAATTGAGATTTATTATTTATTATTCAAGATATACCTATTTAATGGTTTAAGTATTTAGGTGTTTTGTGGTTTAGGGGTTTAGTGATTTAATTGTTTAGACCTTTAGTGATTTATAGTTTTTATTTAAAGAATGAAAAAACAAAAAATTTAATTTTTTAATTTTTTTTTAATTTTTGAAGGTTGTAACCTTTGAAAATAATATAATTTTAATTTTATATAATGTAAACTCAATATAAATAATTTTATTCGTAGATATTATAATAATGATCAATAAATAAATTAATAAATTTGTATTTATAAGAATGATATTTATTAAAATATAATTGTATAATCTAAAATGATTCAAAATCAAAATAAGATATATTATTAAATAATAATTTTTTATTTTTGAAATTGTGCCTCTTTTTATAAGCATTTTTTTTGATAAAAAATAAATTATTTAAATTATATATGTCGCACTAATAATTTATTTTGTAATTAATATTTTTATAAAAATAAACTGATAAATAATTAAAATGAATATTTAAAATTATAATGAATACTAATAAAACTGAGATTTATGATTTATTATTTAGACTATACTAATTTAATGTTTTAACTATTTATGGGCTTCGGGGTTTAGGAGTTTAGTCATTTTAGTATTTAGTCATTTAGTGGTTTATAGGTTTTATATAAAAAATAAAATAACAAAAAATTTATTTTGGTTATTTTTTTTAATTTTTGAAGGTTATAACCTTTGAAAATATAATAATTTTTAAATTTTGTTTATGAAAAGTGAATACAATATGAAGTTATTATAATCATAATAATTATATATAATATAAATTCAATATAAACTTTTTTATTGATATTTATTATAATAATGATAATAAAAAAGTAATAACCAATTATTAATAAGATAAATATTGTTTAAAATATATTTGCAGAACCTAAAATGACTCAAAATCAAAGTGAAATATTTTACTAAATATTAAATTTAAATTTTTAAATTTTGTATCCATTTATAAGCCTATATATTTTTTGATGAAAAATAAATTATTTAAATTATATTTGTCTCACTGATAATTTATTATTAAATTTATATTTTTATAAAATTAAACTAATAAATAATTAAAATGTATATTTAAAATTATAATGAATACTAAAAAAATGAGATTTATGATTTATTATTTAGGGTATAACTATTTAATTGTTTATGTTTTTTTGGTTTTGGGGTTAATGAGTTTATTGATTTATATGTTTACACATTTTCCTGTTTATAGGTTTTATTTAATTAATGGAATAACAAAAAATTTATTTTTATGAATTTTCGTGATTTTTAATGGTTATAACCTTTAAAAATATAATAATTTTTTAATAGTTCTAAAATATGAATACAATACTTAATTATAATAATCTTAATAATTATATATGTTGTAGATTCAATATAAAAAATATATTAATATATATTATAATAATGATCAAAAAATAAATTAATAAACTATTATTAATAAGATAGATATTAATTAAAATATATTTGCATAACCCAAAATAATTCAGAATCAAAGTAAATTATATTACTAAATAAAATTTTAAATTTTTGAAATTTTGTTTAGTTTTATAAACTTATTTTTTTTCATAAAAAATAATTTAATTAAATTATATCTGTCTCACTCATTATTTATATTTTAATTAATATTTATATAAAAATAAACTAAAAATATTTAAAAAGAATATTTAAAATTATAATGAATACAAATAAAAATTAGATTTATTATTTATTATTTAGGTTATATAGGTTTAATTGTTTAAGTATTTAGGGGGTTTTGGGCTTTAGGAGTCTAGAGATTTAAATATTAATCATTTAGTGGTTTATAAGTTTTATTTAAAAAATAGAATAATAAAAAATTATTTTTGTGATTTTTTATCATTTTTGAAGGTTATAACCTTAGAAAATATATTAATTTTTAAATTTTTTTCAAATGTAAATATAATATTATTTATAATTACTTAATAATTATAAGACATTTAAATTCAATATAAGTAATTTTATTGTTCGATATTATAAAAATGATCAAATAAAAAATTACTAAACTATTATTAATAAGATTGATCGTAATAAAAATATAATTGCAAAACCTATATATAATGATTCAAAATCAAAGTAAAATATATTACTAAATAATAATTTTTTGTTTTTAAATTTTTACTTCTTTATATAATCTTATTTTTTTGATTAAAAATAAATTATTAAAATTATATTTGTCTAACTCATTATTTATTTTGTGATTGATATTTCTATAAAAAATAAACTAATAAATAATTAAAATGAATATTTAAAATTATAATGAATACAAATTAAAATGAGATTTATGATTTATTATATAAATGTATGCTGGTTTAATGGTTTAATTATTTAGTAGTTTATAGGTTTTATTTATATAATAAAAATTTAAAATTCTATTTTTGATTTTTTCTGATTTTCAAAGATCATAACCTTTGAAAATAAAATAATTATAAAAATTTTTTTGAAATGTGAATACCATGTATAATTATATAAATCGTACTAATTATATATCATATAAATTCAATAAAAATATTTTAATGATTGATATTATAATAATAATGAAAAATTAAATTAATAAACTATTATTAATAATATTAATATAAATAAAAATATATTTAAATAACACAAAATGATTCAAAATCAAATCAAAATATATTACTAAATAATAATATTTAATTTTTAAAATTTTTCTTCTTTTTATAAGCTTATATTTTTTTTATTAAAATAAATTATTTAAATAATATTTGTCTCACTCGAAATTTATTTTTTAATTAATTTTTTAAAAAATTAAACTATAAATAATTAAAATGAATATTTAAAATTATAATAAATAGAAATAAAAATGAGATTTATTATTTATTAAGTAGTGTATTGCTGTAAAAAGGTTTATGTTTTTAGGGGTTTCGGGATTTATGAGCTTAGTGATTTAAGTAAGTAAGCATTTAGTGATCTATAATTTTTATTTAAAAAATGAAATAACAAAAAATTTATTTTTTTTATTTTTTCACATTTTCAAAGGTTATAACCTTTGAAAATATAATAATTTTAAAATTTTTTTCAAAAGTGAATACAATATTTAGTTATAAAAATCATTATATTTATATATAATATAAATTCAATATAAACATTTTTATTGATAAATATTCTAATAATGATGAAAAAATAACTTATAATCTATTATTAATAAGATAGATATCAATTAAAATATAATTACAAAACCTAAAATGATTCAGAAGTAAAGCAAAATATATTACTATATAATAATTTTTTGTTTTGAAATTTTTTTTTTAAAAAGTTTATCTATATAATTTGATGAAAAATAATTTATATAAATTATATTTGTGTAACTTAGAATTTATTTTGTAATTAATATTTATATAAAAATAAACAAATAAATAATTAAATTTTAATATTTAAAATTAAAATGAAAAAAAAATGAGATTTATTCTTTATTATTTTAGATATACGAGTTTAATTTAAATTAGATCCGTCTCACTATTAATTTATTTTGTAATTAATATTTGTATAAAAATAAACTGATGAATAATTAAAATAAAAATTAAAATTATACTGAATAATTAAAATAATTTATTTTGGTCCTCTCTCAACTCTAGAATGATTGCTAAAGCTCTAACCAAAATAATAGGAGCTTTTACTTTAAGTCTATTATGTCTAATCATATTTGATGTTGAATCACTGGGATATCAAAGGTAATTTGACTCATGTACGCTAATAGACTAAACCAAAGTTGTTCCCCTATGTGTTGAAATAACTAATTGTTGAGGATGATATTTTTATTGATTATTGTAATTTCTTATAAAATATCTCTCATGCACACAATCAAAGCAATTTTTTTAAATCATAGTTCACCTTTAAAAAAATAACCACCTTGTAGACTATTAGAACAAACTATCCCCAGGGCAGTTTGAGCAGGGCAAGAACTATGGCTGTCTTTCAATCAAGATTCAAAAAATTTATTTTATTGGCATGTCTAAGCCCCCTTTTTATATTTTCATGGATATGATAAGTATCATTTCTTTCTTTTTATATAAAATGAGCTATGTATACAAGCTCACAATACCCAAAAAGGTGTAAATGAATCATATTCAAATGTATAAAAGGTTTTAATGATTGCTCAAAATATTAGTCTTTCTTATTGACACTTGAGGTCACACATCAAAGGAAAAAGCCATAGTGATATTTCTAATCCTAAGAATTTTAGGTATAGAAAGTTATAAAGAGTAGTACTCGAGCTTTAAGTATTTCTAGGGTCATGACTTTTGCTCATGAGGAATGTCCAAAGTTACAATCATTCCTAGTGCAATGACTTTGCATTATAAAGATAAAATGCACAACCTATGGTTATATCCAATACTGTGACCCAGTATTATAGTGATTAAATATGTATTCATGATCATTCTTAGTGCCATAACAATATGTTCAACAGAGAGACACAAGTTATGACATATTCTCATCGATATGATTTTGTGTTCTAGAGACAAAATATACAATCATGACCATTGCTAATGATACAATAATCTAAAGCAAGAAAGAGACTGAATCCATAACTCACCCTTTGAGTCATGACTTTGGGTTACATATACAAAAAGATAAATCTGTGATATTCCATAAAGTTGTGAATTTCAATTTAAATTTAACACTTAGTCATTTGATTATAAAGTTCAAAACATAAGATTTAGGATTTAGGGGTTATGGGTTGGGGTTATAGTTTATGGTTTAAGGTTTAGGATTTAAAGTTTAGGGTTTATAGTTTTTTTTTTGTTTTTTTTTGCAAAATACACACTTTATTTATCATTTAGGCACACAACTTACAAGAGACTAAAAAGCTGACTAATTTAGGCCAGCCCACCAAATCCTATGGACCTTAATGATTCTATGCAGAAAATACATAAAAAACATAATGCCTAATAATTCCAAGCGTACGAATACAACTAAAATCACCTGGCATTCCCGGACTGCGCACTACGTCTTTTCCATGCATTGAATCATTATGCGCACTGCGTCTTTTTCATTCGGATTTGTCCAAGACTTTTAGAGGAACCTGAATGATGCTCCATATTAAAACTATGCAAATATAATATTGTGAATGTGCGTGACATGCAACATCAAGCGTTAGTCTATGTCATTGCTATGCAATGGAATACATGTAAAACTAAATACCCATAAATCCACAAGTCCATATCTACGGCACTTTGTCAATTCATTCTCACCTCTGAATTCCACATTCTTTTGCTCCAATGATCCTCAAAAGAGTATCTCTTGGGTTAGAATGCTTCCTCCTCGAGCTCCAAGAAGTGGCTGTATGTTGCACCGACAAAATATCAAAAAATATGCATGCATCGGTGTGCATGTGTGATGATGTCCATCTCATAGTCTAATTATCTACGCGTACAACCAAGCTAGAATACAAGTAAAATTACAAAATTCTATCAAGATCGGTCTTCTGCACCTGGGAGTGTAGCATCGCCTAATGTGTATTTACAAAATGCATTAGTGGGCCCCACATAGAGATACTCATGGGTCCAGTTGGCCCCATTGCATGCCACACAGAGAATAAACAAGATTGTATGTGTAAGTATGTCATGATCCATCTCTACAAGTACATGGTGCATACAAAGTCCAAAATATAAAAAAGACTACAAACATAAACTACAAGTTTGAATCTTTCGTTCCCGTGTGGCTGATCTGGATTCCATTGCATACAGGCCCTGCTTGGTGATGCTTCGGATTTTTCTAGCTCTCCAATTAATAATGGATTACCCGCTACTCCTGTTGGATTACGGTTGGGTGGCCCTCTATGCTGCCTGATAGAGCTAGTAGGACCCACTCCTAGCTACTCCTGGGTTTACTCCCGATCATTTTGCTCTGTCTCGTCAGTTGTCTTAATGTTATCATCCAAGCTTGCTAGTGAGGCCCTATACAAGCTGGTGGCCCATTCTTTTGGCTACTTACAGGACTTGCTGGCCCCTCTAAATGTTACACCAAAATTTACAAGAATATGTGCACGTGTGTACTGTGGTCCGTCGCTATGTGTGTGTGTTGCAGCAGTATTAGGGTTTAGGAGTTTAGTAATTTTAGTATTTAGGTATTTTGTGGTTTATAGGTTTTATTTAAAAAATTAAATACCAAAAAAATTATTTTTATGATTTTTTCTCATTTTCAAGGGTATAACCATTGAAAATATTATAATTTTTAATTTTTTTTCAAATATTAATACAATATTTAATTATAATAATTATAAAAAGTATATATCATGTAAATTCAATATAAATTATTTTTTGATCGATATTATATACATATCATAAAATAGATTAATAAAATATTATTAATAAGATAGATATTAATTAAAATATATTTGCAAAACCTAAAATGATTCAAAATCAAAGTAAAATATATTACTAAATAATAATTTTTTATTTTTAGATTTTCGTTTCTTTTTATAAGCTTATAAATTTTTTATATGTAAATAAATTATTTAAATTATATTTGTCTCATTCATAATTTTATTTTGCAATTAATATTTATATAAAAATAAACTAATAAATAATTAAAATGAATATTAAAATTATAATGAATACAAAAAAAAAGAGATTTATGATTAATTATTTAGGGTATACCAGTTTAATGGTTTAAGTCTTTAGGAATTTAGAAGTTTAGTGATTTAAGTGTTTAGGCATTTAGTAGTTTATATGTTTTATTTAAATAATGAAATAACAAAATAATTATTTTTCAAATTTTTTATCTATTTTGATGGTTATAACCTTTATAAATATAATAATTTTTAAATTTTTTTTGAAATGTGAATACAATATTTAGTTATAATAAAATTAATAATTATATATCATGTATATTAAATATAAACAATTTTATTAATAGATATTAATAAACTAAATATAAATATACATATAATAATGATCAAAAAATCAATTAATAAACTATTATTTATTGATCGATATTTATATATTATTTATAAATACTTAAACCTTTAATGATGGTTTAAATGTTTAAGTATTTAAGGGGTTTTTGGAGTTTTGGGGTTTTGGAGTTGAGGAGTTTAATGAGTTTAAGCATTTAGGCATTTAGTAGTTTATAGGTTTTTTATAAACAATAAATAAAAAAAATTTATTTTTGTGATTTATCTCATTTTCAATGATGATAACCTTTAAAAATATAATAATTTTTAAATTATTTTCAAATGTAAATATAATATTTAGTTATAATAATCTTGATAATTATATATCATGTAAATTCAATAAAACAATTTTATTGATAAATATTCTAATAATGATCAAAAATAAATAATAATCTTTTATTAATAGATAGATATCAATTAAAAAATAATTACAAAACCTAAAATGATTCAAAAGCAAAACAAAATATATTACATATAATAATTTTTGTTTTGAAATTTTTTTTCTTTTAAAATTTATCTATAATTTTTGATTAAAAATAATTATATAAATTATTTTTTCTAGCTCAATTTATTTGTAATTAATATTTATATATAAATAAACAAATAAATAATTAAAATTAATATTTAAAATAATAATAATAAAATGATATTTATTATTTATTATTTAGGGGTTTCGGGGTTTAGGAGTTTAGAGATTATGGTTTAGGTATTTAATGGTTAATAAGTTTTATTTAAAAATGATATAACAAAAAAAATTATTTTGTATATTTTATCATTTTGAACGTTATAACCTTTGAAAATATAAAAATTTTTAAATTTTTTATATGTGAATACTATATTTAGTTTTGATAATCTTAATAATTATATATCATGTAAATTCAATATAAACAATTAATTGATAGATATTATATTAATGATCAAAAAATAAATTAATAAACTATTTTTAATAAGAATGATTATTTAAAATATATTGCAAAACGTAAATTATTCAAATCAAAATAAAATATATTATAAATAATATTTTTTTGATGTTTTGCTTCTTTTTATAAGTTTATATTTTTTTTTATTAAAAGTAAATTATTTAAATATATTTGTCTTGCTCAATAATTTATTTTTAATTTATAATTCTATAAAAAACAACTAATAAATAATTAAAATGAATATTTAAAACAATAATGATTACAAATAAAATAGAGATTTATTATTTATATATAGGATAAACTAGTTTAATGGTTTAACTATTTAGATGTTTAGGGTTTAGTGATTTAAGTGTTTAGGCCTTTAGTGATATAGTTTTTATTTAAAGAATGAAAAAATAAAAAATTAATTTTTTTATTTTTTTAACTTTTTGAAGATTATAACCTTTGAAATATAATAATCTTAATTTTTTTAAAATGTGAAT